>SNQJ01S0036999.1:124510-144881 GCA_010110895.2 Picea sitchensis
TAATTTCTCCATTAATTTTATTATTTAAATAATTTCTTTTGTATCCAATTTGACTTATAGTACACTCATCACTTCACTTTATTATTTACCTTCTAACCATCTTAAACCACTTTCCTTATTTTAGGGCTAACCCACTTCTAACCACTTGTCCATTTAGTACTTTCCCCATTAACTTTATTATTTAAATAATTTATTTTGTATCCACTTTGATTTATAGTACACTCATCACTTCACTTTATTATTTAAATAATTTCTTATTTGCAACCACTTTGACAACTTTGACCTTTTGGGGCTTCTAGATGACTCATGAGGGTTCTTCAACTTCACATGGCCATAACTCTCTAACCGTGAGGAGTTATGTGACATTCCACATATCACCGGAAATGGAATGACATGTACTATCCATATAGAATAGTATTACCTTCAAATATATTAAAACTCATACCATTAACTTTTGTCCATTACCCAAACCTTTGTGCTGTCGAAATTCGCTACCGGACTTTCTTCAAGGGTTGACATCAATTACAACCAACCCAAATAATCAACAGAAAAAACCTGTGTATATCTATTAAAACACTTCTAGGATAAGGAAATGGCTAAGAAACGCAGACTCAAAAGGAAAAGAGGTTGTCAAGCAATCAAATGACAATAAAATCGATATAAATGAGAGAAATTAAAGGAGAAAAAACACTCCAAACCCCTAAAAGAAGATTCTATCCCCAATATGGTCACCAATTATGTTACGAGGAAAATCACTCTATGGCATGAGGTAAACCACAATAGATGAAAATGACTACATAAATCAACTCTAATATCAAGTATTCTATATAAGAAAATATGTTATCAAGACAAGATAAAGATCCTACCTCATCCAGACGTTCGATGAAGTTCATCGTTGAGCACTCGACTTAAAGAAATACACCTGCAACTTGTCCTCAAAAACCAATATATGAAAGCATATGGTGATAATATATAAAGTTAGCACATTTAATAACATAATCCATCAACATTCATAACAAATATGCCCATGGAATAAAAATTCAAATATTTGATGAGAAAAGAGTATTTCTATTAAAATGTAATCAACATAAGTATATGAATGACAAACTTATGTGTCGACACATTCGGAACCGAGAAACTAAGTCCCTTCCAGTTGGGCCTCCACCACTTCAATTATCTACCAAAGGCAAGCTCATATAAGAGAGAAAATGAGGTTCTCCATTAAGTAGCGAAGAGCTTGGGGGCTGAAAATTTTGTTTAGAATTAAAAGGACAAAGGGATGCAGACTCAATATGAAGTGATTAATTTCTCCAGAGCAACTTTGCTCTCAAAGTTGAATTACTCTCCTCTTTTCCACAGCTTGGATATGGCCCATTTATAGCCTTCCAATGGATCTGAAGGGTCGATTCAGAATGTTTCCAGTATATGGAAGGTCAAGGATCATGGATCTCATCACGTGACATGGAAACCCGACACCATTTTTTAATTGTGGGCACAAAACCTGATGTACACGGGTTGTAATGGTGCAACCTATGTATACACATGATATATAACTGTTAGGGTGCATATGTGTGGAAAAATATTATTTTTAGCTCTGGGAACTGCAAAAAGGGACTTCAAGTCTGCATAGGGAAATGGAAAAGGATTTCTGAGAAAATTTGCACAGGGCGAGTCAAATCTTGCTATAACATGGACATAGTGCTAAGAATGAATGCCTCTGAGCCTATGGTTGTATGGGGACGATAACACCTACAATCAGTCGGTTAGTGATCAATTGTAATAGATAAGTATTCTTATGCCCTGTATACTAGAATGGAAATGCATGATTTAGTTATTTGCAAATGTGATAACTTGTGCCTTGCATGAAATTGATGGTAATGGTGTTTACTGTCATTCTATAAAATATTGTGTTTGAATGATTGTAAGGTAGCAATATTGGCCTCTGGTCTGGTTGAAAAAACCCTCGAGGTGTTTTCCCCAGGTAGTTACCTCATAGTTTTAGAGTTGGAGCAGACTTTATGGGACTGCCACAGTCTCATTGATTCCTCAAGATTACCCTGTCTGTGAATTATAACTTATGTCCAATGACTGGAAGGTGCATATTTCAACCCAGTTGCCCAAAAGACCATGAGTTTGTGCCCCGACCTTAATCAAATATTTTCTAAGAGCTGAGTGTAGCCCCCAGAATTCGATAAGGTTCCATATGACCCAGAGATGGAGACCCATCGCTAAGCCAAAAGGAGGGAAGCTACTATGGCTTCGGAATTGCAGGAATTCATAGCTCCGGGAAAAATGACTTCACAACCCTCAAAAACAGCCAAAGGAAAGAGTTGTGAATTGATGAGGGCTGTGGATTTGGGAATCCATTGGAAATATCTCTCATCCATTATATTGAACCTAGTAAAGGGGTAGTGCTAAGTACTTCGACGAAGTCCCACTTTGGGAGAATAGAGTTGGTCTAAATCCAAAAAATACTGAATTCTGGAGTCGCAAAGTTAATATGGACCATTGAGAATAGAGGGGCGTGTGTCCATAGATCAATGACTATCTATAAGTCTGGTTATCTGGTTGTATCGAAGTGTAAAAAAAATATGTGTAAGTTTCCATGAAGCTCCAAAATCCGGAGTAAATCCTGTACATGGATGTTAGGTGCACGTGAAGATAGATCGAGCATAGTTTGGAGTTTGGAACTCTGGGAGGAAGCTAGAAAATACATGCCAAAACTCCTAAATTCTGGATTTGCGAAGTAATTCAGATCATCGATCTAAGGACCCTTCAAAATCCCTCTCAACCGTTCGATCAACCAAGAAGAAGGAATTATGTACAACACTTTAGAAATGTCCTACTCTGGGAGGATAGGAGTGTGGAGTGGGTAGAAACCCTCAAACGCCAACGTTACGAATTAATGTGAGTCGTAGATTCAGGGATCAACGTGGAAACACCTCGATCGTGGAATATAAGTCTTATCAGGAGAGAGTTGGAGAGAACTTTGGACTTCGGAGGTATGGGAGGTTTGGAAAATAGTTGAAGCTAGGAACCCCCGGAGGCTACCAGTCACGGATTGACGTGACACCCTGACATCACCTAGGGTGATGTGGACCCCTATTATGTATGCCACGTGTTAACCTGATTTGTGCTTCTCACAGACCCTAAATGCCATTAGAATGTGACACGTTTCACCCATGGCCTCGGTCGTGTGTCATCCACCTGGCACATGGATGATCGACCAAAGGTTGGTGGAGTATTCGAGACTTCGTGAGTTAGGGACTTCGAAAATATTGGGAGGATGAACGTTGGGGATAAATCAACCGAAGGGCCTGACCCACCTATTCCTTTATTTGTGTATAATGCATCACCATGTGTAAGTGGGGACCCTTGAGGACTTCAAGACTCTGGAGTCTTTGAGTGTAGTGTCGAACCTAAAGTCTGTAGCTACATGGCATCACCTTGAGAGTTTAGGATTTTGGGACTCTGGAAAAGGGGGCATTCAACACCGAAGTGCCAAACGTCAAACTCCCTACAGGTTATGTGTCAAATGAATATCAAATCCCACTGTTGGATTGGACGGTGGATGGACTTCCACCATGGATGTAGGAGATTGAGGATGGTATGAATGAGATGGATCCACGTGGCCCTCAACCAATGAACGGCCGAATAAATTTGGGAATCCATAACTTGTAACCCAAAGCTCGTATTTGAGCATGATAGTAGTTGTTAGAATGCTACAGGTGAGTATAAGAGGATGAATACCTCAAAAATAGGATTCGATATGTTTAAGGAAAGCAAAATTTTGATGATTTATTCCTTAAGGGGTTGGGTGTGTTACAAATTGGTATCAGAGAATGGAAACAACACTTGCCCTTCTTGGGCTCATGCACGAGTCATATAAAAATAGTATTATATAACTTTTAGGGGTGAAACCCTATCTTTCCCATTCCTAAGAGGCTTAGTTAAACCTATATTGAAGAAAGGAATGAAGCCTTATACTGTTGTTAGATGTTTTGAAAATATGAACTATATGTTTCTAATGTTTCCAAATAAAGAAGTTGACCTCACTTTGCAATTGTACATGTTGTTGTACAGTCATAAGATTAGGTTACAAAGGATAAAATGATCATGTTGAGAATATTACTGCCGAACAGAAATTATTTGCATAAGTTCCTTGAGTAGAAGGATGTAGATTAAAATTCAGTTGGGATTTTACCCAACCACATTGAATCATGCTAGTATGTGGCATGGGAATCCTACCATTTCTTTTCGGAAACGATGGTCGATTCTATAGGAGTGGGATTATGTTGATGGACATTAGTATCAAGACTTGGATGTGAATGGATTGAAAGGATCTGTAGAAGTAATAATTAATTATTTAATGAAGGATTAAACCTTGTATATGTGTATGATACCTCATGATCAGAGGATTAATGGAAGTGGTAATGTCAATTTACTTGACCTATAATGAATCAAAATTGTTGCTGGAATAACCCAATAAGAAAGTAAAAAGGAACCCTATAGATTGAGAACAAGCTTCATGAAGGTAGGATTGAAGTGACAAGAGAAAGTTCAAAATCTCATGGTTGTGCTAGGGTAGTGTGTATCCCTATTAAGTTAAGGACTTGTCTATGCAAGAGGAATGGTTTCGGTGACCATTCTCTGAAAAGGGAGAGCATGTGTAACTCTTGGGTGTCGGAGGGAAATGATAAACAAATTTTTTTTCTGGGTACATAAATTGTTGGGTCGTGTTTTTTTCTAATCAAGCTGATAAACAGAGTTGTAGAAATATAGAGTGATTGAGTGTGAAATCACAACAACCTCCCTTGATTGGTAAAGAGAGAAATGATCTGCTAAATTCCTATGGGAGGAGGAGAGTGACATCCATCTCTGGATGTTGTTGAACATAAGAAAGAGTTCTAGGTGTAATGGTTAAGGTTGATCTACATTTACATCCTATCTTCTGTTTTAATGAGAGTAGACATAAACAACTAGAAACTCTACAAAAATTTAAAAGGAAAGAGATGGACCCTCTTCCCAAGACTGATTATGATCTAAATATACTCTAGAGTTTTTCATTAAAATAATTAGTAAGTAACATACTTCGAAAGTGTATTTGGGATTTAAGGAAATAGTCCAAATGTTATCATGCATTAAAATTTATTATAAATGAGGTAAAATGGTTAATTAAATGTTGATCCTGAATGTGGTAAAGGAAGTATTGGGGCACTTCTAAATGCCCAATGAGTCAGATTGACATCCAGTGGTGGATGGTATCCATATAGATATGGTTTGGTATACTTAAATCGTAGTGAGGGGAATCTAGAAAAGGATTTCATTGATCGAAAGATCTGTTGATCAAGACCAATTGGAAGATAGATTGGATGTTGTGTTACCTTGGGCATGGTTATAATTTCCCAGACTTTATTTATGAGTTGGGAAATATTTTTATGGAAGTTTAGGAAAGAGTGTTTTCTTAATAGTTGTTATTGTATAGAAATGGAAACATAGTTATGACTATGTATGTTAAACTTCCAGGTGGATATCATGTGAATAACTGCATGTTCTCAACTGAGAGGGAAGCTCAATGTTGAGTATCCCTATGGAACGTTTCATGAGAATTCCAGTAAAATCCTTTGGAGGAGGATCTGGAAGTTTTATATGTCCATGAAGGACATGGAAAGGATGCAAGCAATGAGATTTCATGATGCATGTTTAGCTATGTTTGTATATGATTGAGTGCATGAATTTGATGCATTGTGAGGTTACCTGATATGAAGACTGATATTAAGGCCAAATAGATATGAATGAATGATATTAAATGTGCAAGTGATGCACATATATGATGAAAGAGTAAATGAGCAAGGATGCTCTATTGTCATGATAAAATGAAACGTGATTATGCCTTTGAGGACCGCATGAGAAAAATTGTGAACAATCATGAGTTAAATCATTTTAATGAAAATATGTATGTGAGCTTCAAAATATGCCTATGGTAAATACACACAGGCTTATGATTATGCAGGTGGTTAAGTGAATCATGGATTTAAGTTAACAAAACAAGGAATATGTGTGGATAAATAATCTGGATGCATAACAAAGATGCATGTTTATATTCTTGATGTAACATTTGGTAAACAACTTAAGCTAACTCAAGGTTGAGGCTATCACAGATAGTGAAGGGTAAGCAATAAGGAAGTTGCATGTTGAAGGAATTCCCTATGGAGGAACTGTGTGAAGACATTGTCAAGAGACAAGGAAGTTGTACGTTGGAAGGAATTCTTGGAGAACCGTGGCATATTACTGTCAAGAGAACATCATCACAACCTTTAGTGACCTGCTGAATTGAGCAATGGCTACAAGCCTATATATATATATATATATATATATATATAAGAATCATGGATTACATTTAAAATATCACGCATGAATGGAATACCAACAAATGAATGTTGACCATTTTGATAATTGAATGGTAATGTACATGATGCACAAGTTCATGATTCATTATGAAAAACAAAATTTCTAATGAAGCATACTGATGTATCCTAAGGGTTAGGGTGATCCTAACCAAGGATGCTCAAGGAAAGGAGTAGGAAGATATCAATAAGAATTATATTTCATAAGCAAAGAAGGAGAAAAGGAGGAATACTTTCTCACCCTAAGAACTCTGAATTGTTTAGCAGAGTTGTAAACTTCATAAGAGAAGTTGTGGGAACAAGTAAAACTTGAAAAGGGAATGAATAAATAAGCATATTTAAATGAATGGTATTAGTTAAGTCGTGATAAGTAAAGGCATTGAGGCCTTGGAAAAATAACTCAGTTGGACTGAAGGTCCAAGGCTGTGTAGAAGGAGTTAGACGAGGGAAGAATCCCTTGACCCCTTCCTTGTTTCTTATGGTATTTCTATGGTACGAGACATAGATTTACTAATAAAAGTAAATGTATTGACATCATAGTGATGATGGTTGTATGACTGTAGAAACAATTGATAATTTTATTGTTTCACTCTTGAAAAACATTGAGGATAACATGAAGAAGTGTGTAAGGATATGCTAGGAAATATATGAAAATGTTTTGTTGATATGATATATGCATTTTTGTTTTACATAACAACTAATATATTTATGATGTATGACATGTGTAGAAAGGAATTGGAGCTATTGAGAAAGATAGTTACCAATGATGGACAACCTCAAGCAAAGGATGACTATTGGAAGGTTGTTGTTAAAATATTGTTGAAGGGACTTTAAAAGTCCCCATAAAGAACCATTGATGAGGTAATATCATAGAGGGTGCTAGCAGCTAGAGAAGGTATAAAAATGTCCATACCTATGTGGCATAAGGCATGAAGGAATTTGGTAAGGATCCCTTTTGAAAAGGATTTCATTATCTTAAATATAGGCAAATAATTGTGAGTGTCTTTTGTACGCTATTGCTACCCAAGTGTTGTAAGATTCACGAAAGGAGAATATGAACAATAAATAGAGGAAGTATATGCTAGTCAAGGTCGAGTTATAATCCTTGCAATAAAATGCATGAGTAAAGAGTGCCATGGGTAAAATGACCAATCCAAGGATATTGGGAATAAAGGTGCTCATAGTTAGCACATTGCATGGAATTGCTTCGAGGAAATGCATGTTTTCATAAATGGTAGACAATGGATTTTCCATTGAGGAAGGAAGAACTTCCAATATTTTACTTACATTGTGTAGGTGTTAAAGAAAAAAAAAATTGGGTGGCCATGAGTGTTGGCACCCTAGTTACTAATGAAGGAAGAATGCTTGGGTGCATTGAAGAGAAACTTATAGGTTCATATGTGTTGATTTGGAATCGCGATCGCCCTGTAGTAGGAAGTATAGTCCTACTGAAATAATGAATTAGAATGAATAATACATATGGTGAAAAGGTTGGTTAAGATCCAACACACCATGGAAAAGTTCTTGTCATAAAGTGTGGCAAACTTGAAATCAATGCAAGGGTGCATTGGGTGTGAATGTGGCCATGAATATTGGCACATTGATTAAAGACATTTGATATTTGAATTGCATTTGGAAAATCTAGTATGTTGAAAGGATGCATACGTAAATAATGATATTTCCATTTTCTTTATATTCTTGAATAGATGAAAATAAATTGGACTGTTAGTATGCATAGTTTTGAAAATATAAAGTGCATGAAAACTAACAATTTGTTTGGCTGAGGAATGTTGAAGTTGCAGGAAGAAAAGGGTCTTGGATGTGGAAATGTTGTAAGCCATAAGGAAGACCAATTTCCTACTGAGACATAATGCTATGGGGAAAAAAATCCCATACTTGTGAATCTGGTTCCTGTGTGGAATAGATATGAAAAACAAAATGTGGAATTTGGAAATCTGTGGGTGACAGATTTGCAAGAAAATTATGAATTTGAAATTGATGATAATATCTCATAATTTTTGTATACCTGTGAAATAGGTGAGGCAAAAAATATCTGTCTAGGGAGGACATGTGAAGGATGTCAAGATGGAAAGCATGAAATAGGCTATTTTTGAGACATGAGAACCATGTGGTAAGCCATGACCACCCTAGAACATGTTGTGTTATGATAACGCAAGTCGGAGGGATGCCTCAACGAAGAAAGTTTTAGGGACGCCTTGATTGTAAGGCTCATTGAATTATTTATAAATCTTCTTGTGTGATAAATCCTTGGCAAGGAAAGAGGGATCACCCAAGGAACTGTATAGGAGAGAAGGGGATGCATGAGCCTGGGCCTAGAGGATGAGTGACTGCAGGGAAGAGGAGACTTTGATAATTATTATAAAATATTGATTGGAATCATGCACACAATAGGTATGTCTAGGAAAAACAATGAGCCAAGATAACAAGACAACCATGTGGATGAAAATCCACAAACTTCACAAATAAGTATTGTGCTATATTATAAAACTTTTCCTCTTGAATTTTGCACAAAAATAAAATGTTTTTGCATGAAATTGTGATTAATATGCTTGTTTTCCAATATTGTTGAAGGCAGGTGATGAAGGCCAAGAGTCTGAAAGGACTTGACCCAGAAAGAGGATCAGTATTTGTGAATAAGTTGAATGAAAAAGGCATGACAGGTGTTACTGAGAAATAACATTGAGGACGATGTTCCCTCCTGATGTACGTGAGCTATAGTGGTCTAGCCTGCGTATACGCATGTTGTATAGTAGGCAAGATGTGTACATGTGGAAAAATATGTATTTTTAGCTCTGGATTTTACAAACGGGGATGATAAATCTGCATGGGGAAATGGAAAAAGGCCTTTTGTGCAATATTGCATAGGGTGAGGAAAATCTTGCTATAACAAATGCCCCCTAATTTGTGAGGTCAGAGGAGTATCTGCGATGGCCAAAATACATTATAAACAACCCAGAAGTGGAGTGATAGGGAACCAGCTGGAAGAACAAGTTGCTCATACATTCTGCATTGACTTTGCTTACATGGATTCCAATAGAATTACACTAGAGATCCATGTGAAAATATACCAAACAATTGTCCGTGGCCATGAATAGGAAAATACAAATGCGGTTACATACCAAAATCTGTCATAGTCACGACCAAGGCATAGTAGAACCAATCTCAAAACCAATCTAAAGATATATGTATAAAATGGAGTACAATTTGATCTCCCATGATCACTAATGTCATGTAGGTATTGGTCCAATGAAAAATAAGAAACAACTCAAGAAAGTTGTGGCCAAATAGTGATGTCTTCAGATCTTCTACACAATCCGCCAATGGTGAAATTCTACATCATATGAATAAAGGGGTTGAGGTCGAACACAATGAGGCATCATTTGATTACCGGTCATTGAGTTATATCGTTAACAAACACGAGACAACCTACCGATAATAAAATTAGGTATCAAGGCACCGATTACATTATTACAAGTGTGAATAGAGGAGTCGGTGTTGAACACCTGAAGAATCCATTGATCAGTAGACATTGATGTATTCCCAACTGTCAATGGTGAGAGAACCTACCACTAATGACTGTAATCCTCAAGGTACTCATAAGAATCTAGGCCGCATTTCCATAATAGATGAGTTGAAGTCGATGGAAGGAGACCCGTTGAAAGGAGAGAATTAAGGCATCTCTCATCAGTCAACATGAGGTACAAAGTAGGAGTTTCGTGACTTGAAGTAAATCGGACGAAGAACATGTTCACAAACCAATGACCCTGTGCGTATTTCGCGTGTGCCAAGTGCAAGCGGTACATGAAAAATACACTATGAATAGCAGCCAATGATGAAAATTGTTGACAAAGGCGAGGAAACCACCAATAAGGATAATGGCATCGAAGACACTACATGAATCCCAATGTGTGAATAGATGTCTTGTCATTGAACACAAGAGAAACCACCTAGTCAACGACCAATGATGAAATGTCGACTACTAGGTTCAAGGTTACCTACCAATGATGAAAGTAGGACAAGGTGTGTGATAGGACTACAGTATCATGTGATTCTAAGACAAACTGAGGGTATGGCCAACATGCAAAATCATGATTTCTGAGGAGTGTCTGACACAGGTTGATATAATTCCTTTGAACAAGAGCATGAGACATATGGAAGACTCTAGCAACATAGACTCAATGATGAAACCATGAGATGCAAGAGGAATCAATGAAATTCTCTATAGGGACTGGAAGAGTAACCGGTCGGTAGAGAAGACCCTATATTGAGATCAAGTTCCTAATGCCATGATAAACCCAAAATTATGATGAAAAATGGACTCAATAACTTTATTTTATGTTCAAAGGCGACATGAATATTGCCAACACAAGATAATACTCCCTTCTCGCCCGTGTTTTTTTTTTTTTCATAGACAAATGAATGTTAGGATACAGAGGGGGAAACGAGTGTCGCAAGTAAGAAAAACTAGTTCCAGTAATGGAACATACCTATGCTCAATGCAAGGAGATGCATGTGAGATATGGACACTCAGGGGAATGTTCCATCCTAGGTATAGGGTGTCAAATTGTGAAGGATATAAACAAGGCTCTCCTTGGTTGAGGATACAAAAATTGTTGAGGCAAATGAAATATAATGCAAAGAGAGAACCGTCTATAGGCTCAATATTGGAAGCAAGGGCATGAGATGCAATCACAACTTAATGACAAAAAATGTCCTTTTTCATGGCATTTATTCTACTTGGTGTGAAAAAGGGATAAACTTGTTCCAAATAGACATCCTTTCAAGTCCAATTTATGAGTGTGAAAGAGACAAGTTCACTCGACAATCGTTTCACTTTTTTAAAATGAGTCAAAAAATATATTAACTAAGACTCATGACCTTTCAAGTCTAATTTAACGAGTGTGAAAGGGACAAATTTACTCAACAATATTTTCTCTTTTTAGATGAGTTGGAAAATATCTTAAATCAGAATCATGGAAGTTGTTCTAAGGAGCATGTAATGGGGGAGGCCAAGGCTCTCGTGCAGGACTTCTATGAAAGGTCAACAACTTACAAAGATCTGACACAAGCTTGGGAAAACCCAAATATTTCCAAGTCGAGGAGGATAAAATATTTGCAGAGGTTACCTTATTTACAATATATGAAAGAATGCCCCTTACTTGGAAGGGTGTAGAAGAAGGAATTCAAGGCTCTACAAGATTATTCGAATCAAAGGAAACCACCCTAGGAATTGGAGGGAGCATACTCGAAGAGAGTGGAATGCTCCCTAGTGAAGAAGGTACAAAAATAGAAATGTAAGGACATGGTTGAAGGATGCATCACCCTCCAAAAGAAGAGTGGGATTGACTGAATATTGCATCGGCAATGTCACTTTCTTAGTCTTGTCACTCTCCAAGAGAAGAGTGGGATCGGACGAAGATTGCATCGGCACGACCACTTATTCAATCGTTGGTTGAATAGGATGCGAGAAAACAAGGTCAAGAGATGCATCACCCCCAAAAATAGGAGTGGTGTCAGTTGAATATTGCATCAACACGACCATTGGTTGAACATGATGTGAGACAACAAGGTCAAGGGATGCATCAACCCCTAAAGGAAGAGGGGTGTCAGCTGAATATTGCATCGATATGATTGTTGTATCAACCAAAGAAGGTTGGGAAGATAAAGATGACTCAGAACCTGAAGGTACCCTAGAAAAGGACCACGCTTCTTGTACCACAGTAGTAGCAAAGAAAAAACGAGTAAGGTGATCTCCTTTGAAAAGCATAAAAAGGAACTTTGGCTTACGTCTTACACATAAAGGCTTCTCAATCGTATGAATTCCCCCAACACGACTTGCAGTGGCTGGTGGCATGTTCCCAGCATGACTTGCAGAGGCTAGTATAAAATATCCAACATGACTTGCAGGGGTTGGTGATGAATGCCCAACATGACTAGAAAAGGTTGGAAATGAATCCCCAACATGACTAGCAAAGGTTGATGATGTATGTGCAGTGTGACTAGAAATGACTAAATTTGTGCCCCCAGCATGACTTGTAGTGGCTATTTGTTGGTCTTCAACATGACTAACAGAGGTTCTTGACCATATCCAACATGACTAATAGAGGTTGGTGATATAATTCTAGCATGTGGCTAACACTCACAAGATGCATTCGAGGAAGGTAGGGTCCAAGGATTGTTAAAATACGAAGTGTGGAAAGGAATGGACTTATATGATGAAACAAGCCTATTAGACATAGCATAAACATGGTGAATCGGTGCTGTGAAGAGGTTAGCATGAACCATAAAACTTATTCTCCTCGTATGAAACACCTGGGGATACATGATGACCCGTCATGGGAAAATTGTTCGAAGGAACCAACATGGCAGATGAAGGATACACAGATGGGGTGTAATGGGTAGAATAAGCACCCATTTGAGTATTGGATTCTAAAAGAGCATAGCTAGGACTAGATTCGTAAGAGGGAAGGTTCCAACCTCCCATCATGAAAGGTGGTTGAGGGACATGACTCATATAAAATGAATATGTAGGCAGCAGGGCCATGGTTCCCCCGGATCCAATGCTAGTATAAGTGGGCCAGGGTGAGGATGTAAAGGTTGAAGGAATATCAACAGGAAAATGAATAGGTACCCAAGGCATGTACCGAGCATCATATTTTTTCATACTATTAGGAAAAGAAGAAGGATTTGACCCCATGAAATGAGTGAACATCATGGGGTGGGTAGCGGTAAATGAGGGAGCCACGGGAGCTCCACTATCCATGATAATGAAAACTCAATGTAAACTCTTAGGGCCAACTAGTAATCAAAGAGCACACAAAAATTCAAATGGCCAATATGCACACAAATGGGGTAAAGTGGTTGAAAGTGGCCTCCCTCCCTAAAGAAGGTATGTCTCACCCAACAGGGGCTTGAGACTCCCTGCTAAATATCAGAGGTAACATAATTAGTTATAAGGGCCCTTGTGGGATTAACAACCAATCGATCAGATCCCCCCGAAGAGGTAATCCTCCATAAAGGTTGTGTGTTTTATGACCCTTATATGACCCAAGGTACCTGCATAATAAACCTTGCAAGTAACCTATGTGGCACTTAAATTAAGAAACTAAGAAACCAATGTATAAACGATGCACATGAGAGCATTTGTAAGTCAGGTCCACCATATGGGTAGGGTAGCAAAGACCAAAACCTTGAAAGTACCACCTCTCACGAAGGTAAAGGCACTAGCAAGATCCCCAGATACAAATAGATCCCCAAAAATATCTCTGACGCTAAGAAGGTATCGGGGGGATATCCCTTCAACCAACCTCGTGTGACCTAGTGATTAACTATGGTGTGAGCAGAGCCTCCTAATATTACCAATTATAGAATGGATTTCTCCACTCCCTTTCTCAGACACATATGTTGATTTAATTGCCTTGGATAAGTTTACTCACAAAATCCTATTCCAAGGCACTAAATCCTAAGCTAGTTTGTGCACCCTAGAAAATAAAATTGTGACTAATCAATTTTAAATTATAGCATTAATTTTAGTGGTCATGGTTACTCAAAAATTTATGGTAGTGAAACTCATGATGTTATGACTCAACAAGAAAAGTAAATATGAATATAATGCAAAGTCCTTACTTCAATTTTCAATGAATGATATGCTTCTAATAACAAATGCAATTTTCAATGTCAACTCTACAATTCTGAAGTAAAAATGCAATATTTCCTTACATGCACTAAGCTAATGGCAAAAGACTCAAAATATTAAAAAATGCCAAGCAATGAAAAATGCCTAATATTTTTGTATTTTCAATGTAATAAAAATGAAAATGCATTGACTGAACATCAACTTGATATATAAATCTCTATTGTGTATAGAAACAAACAACTCAAGTAGGATACCAAGCAGCGAGACACCCTGCCCAATGTACAAGGACAATCAAAATGAAAAGGTGATGAGAAAGACTCCACCAAAAAATTCAACCAAAGACAAGTTTCTTGTCATCCCACAAGCACTTAATAGGCACTACAGAGACCCAAGAAGACTCGCCAAACATCAAATCCCACCCAACAGCAACCAGACCCAGAAAAAAAGAAAGGAAGGTTGATGTACAAGATTGTTTAGGAGTATGAAATATGAACGAGAGAAATCTAAGGAGTACCCGGGAGTTCGGGAGTTCGGGAGTTCAGAAAGACTCGGAGGCTGGAACATTGGGGATAAATAATATGTATAATGCATCACCACGTGTAAGTGGGGACCCTTTTGGATTCTAGGACTTCGGGAATCCGGAGGGTTGGAGTGTAGTGTCAAGGATAACAAAAAGGTCCGAAGGTTGGAGCTACGTGGAAGCACCTCGGGAGTTTGATATTTTGGTACTCTGGACTATTTGTGCGCAATAAGGAAAAGGGGGCATTAAGCATTGAAGTGTCGAACGTCAAACTCCCCTGCAATTTATGTGTAAAATGAAGATCAAATCTCGTTGTTGGATTGGACGGTGGATGGAATTCCACCATGGATGTAGGGGCTTGAGGATGGTATGAATGAGATGGATTCACGTGGCCCTGAACCAATGAACGCCCGAAGAAGTTCGGGAAGCCATAACTTGCAACCCAGAGCTCAGATTTGATCTTGATAATAGTCGTTAGAACACTACAGGTGAGTATAAGAGGATGAAGACCTCGGAAAAAGGATTCAATATGTTTAAGGAAAGAAAACTTTGTATGCCCCATTCCTTAAAAATGTACTTAAGGGGTTGGGTGTGTTACAAAAATGAATATCTAATTTGAAAACACCATGTAAAACATGAGCTTGAAATGAATATGAAAAATTATCTTAAAAATTTATTTTGAAGTCAATCAATTCAGACCATAGAAAAAAAGATCAACAAATTATTACAATAAAAAAACAAACAAAAGTGTGGATCCAATTTATCTTTGAAATACTACTAAAGAAAAACATTTACTTGAATTCCAAGTCGAAGAACTCGGAGCGCAACACGAAGCGAAGATCCTGGAAGATACACCCCTTTCTTGGGTCCTTTTTTGGTTTGGGGGGATAATGTAATGGGTATGGGATGTTGCCCCATGGGTTTACCCATGTTTAGGCCTATTTTGTAAAGTATAAATAAGTAGCTAGGCAATGTAAGAGAGGGAAATAAGCTAAGTTCTAGCAAAGGCTTTGTGTATACTGTGTGACCAACTTGCAGAGATGAGTGCAAGTGTTGTAAGTGCTAAGTGCATGGATTGTAAGGAGGATCTAGCGAGGTGCACACAAATATCCTGTCCTATGCGGAGTACAAGTTTGAGCTCTGTGCTGTAAACAGATTGACCAAAGCTAATAAAGAAGAAGAAGACTTTGTGGATGTAGCCCTAGGGTGGGGGTGAACCACAGTAAACCTATGTTATAATATGAATGATTTATGCTAAATTGTTTTATAAGTGTTAGAATCACAGATCTGTGTCCCATCTAAGGTTGCAGACCCCTGAGTCTTGCAACCACCCCTGCCTCTAACTCGGGTGAGACTTCATCTGCTTCGTAGGTGTTGTCGAAAGGGCCAGTAGTTAGGTTTTTGTTGGTGCATTGTTGAAGCATTGAACCCTAGGTATTCCCCTATGCCAACAAATGGTTCCATTGATGGGACCTGAAACTGTGATTGTTGGGAACTGAGTAGAAGAAGCTTTGTGCAAAGATTCATCTTGAAATTGTAAAATATTTGTGCATGGATCTATGCCCTAGTGCACAGTGATCCACTTGATCTAAAAAGATTTTTGATGAAGAAGGAAAGATCTGAAGGAAATAAGTCATATCTGCAAGAAAAGAGGTTGATATTGAAGAAAAGAAGTAAGATCTTTAAGCTCTGTGCTTCGATAAAGGTAAGAATAGTTAAAAGTTCTTATATCTGGAAGCTTTGTGCCCTATAGAAGTAAAAGAGGTGAATTTTTTTGTTTCTAAAGCATGGATCTAGGTATGTTTGATATATTTTGTTATAGCTTAAAAACTAGGGTATTAATAGTTGAAAGAAAGTTTGATATGAATAGATTTGATAAGTATAATGATAGATATGTTATACCTATGCATAGAAAGAATGTCTGGACTAACAAATGGATGCAAGATACTAGAAAGAATTTTGTGTAGGCTAGCCATTATGATCCTAGCGTGCAGTACAATAAGAGTTGGGGATCATTGAAGAGAAAGAGAGGATTAACTCTTTGTTACAGTTGTAGAAGACCAGGACATCTTGCTAAGGAATGCCCTGGGAGAAAACCTAGTTTCCTATGTTTTAAGGCTATGGACCATGAAGTATTGGATTACCCTAGAATGATTGCTAGGCTTGAAAAGATGAATATGGAGCAAGCAAACTCTGAAGGATACCAAGAGACTAATATTATAGAACAACCCCAACAAGAATCAGAGAAAGTATTAATACAGATGAAAAAAACCCTAAAGGAATATAAAGATGTCCGATTACCAAAGATCTTCAAAGAAAACGAGCAAGTCGAAGAAAGAATAGGGGAATTCGACATTGATTGTATTCTTGATGAAGAAACACAAGTGAACATTATGCCAGAAAGAACTTGGGAAGCTATAGGGAACCCTACCATGATTCCTTCATTGGGAGGAATAGGACTATTCAGAGGAAAATTGATGATGTTATGTGGAAAAATCGCTCAGATACCTATGACAGTCAATGGAACTTCAACAAAATAAGACTTTGAGATTATCAAATTCATTGAGGACAACACCCCGTTTACTATGCTACTCGAAAAACATTGGATTGAAAGAGATCAAGCCAGAAAGAAGGAAGAAGAAGAGGTTTTAGAACAATAGAGACAAGAGTTAAAAGATTTCATGACTAAAAGGATCGCATAGTTAATAAAAGAACAGGAGAACCACTTGAATCCATCTAACACTAGAATCCTAGATGTCGAGTCCAAAGCTACACAAAAGGATGAAATTTCTACCCCAGACAAAAAAGAAGTGATATACCTAAACCCTAGGAGAGAATCTCACCAGCACGAAGTGACTATGTCCAAGGAAAATAAGAATCAAAGTGAGAAGAGAATCACTGAGATGAATCTCACTAGAAAGAAGGCTAGAAAGATAAGTAAGAAGAAGGATAAGATTGAAAAATTACAGACGATCCCAGAGGGTACCTCGCAGCAAGACACTTTGCAGAATTGGAGCTTCACCAGGATATCAGAACAATGACATATGCCACTTCACCGAGGCGAAGTAATATAGTCATTGGAAGACAATATAACCATTTGACTACCGCTCCGAACGGGTCCAAAATAATTTATGGCTCACCACTAGACCATTAGACCACGCCATAATCGATAGAACATAAGTTAATGCAACCTCATACATGTTGCAAGCAGACCATTGTTAAGTTTCCCTACTTAGTCCGTCATGCCATGCATCGAGAATACATTTTGCTAAGTGAGAATTTGAGCCCGAAACCTAATATTACTTCACCCTGTGATCATTGCGTTGTTCCCATACTTTTCATTGTAGTCTTTGAATTCATTTCACACCCGAGCTAGTTGACCCAAGCTTGTATGTCGGACGAGCTCATCGCTGTTGAGAAAGTAGTTGAAGAAGTTTTGATTGGCTTAATTACTGAGAGATTCATGTCAGAGGAGGATTATTTACAGGAGTCCAAGAATTGTCAATGAGAGGACCCCAGGCCTCCCCTTCCACTGCTCACGTCGGTCCATCCCGGCCAACCGATGAGAAATGGACCAAGCACAGGGATGACATCACAAATGCCAAGCTTATCCCACACATTATACCTACTTACTTACCACCTCTAAGTGGTGCCATCAACCATGAAAGTGTACCTTGCGACTTCGAGTACGCTTTGATCACCGCGTACCTTCCAAAAGGGGTGCGCGTAATTCATGCTGACCAGGACAAGCTCGCAGCACTGCAATTTAGTGATTTTAACCTTGGAGATCGTAAATTTTACAACATATTAGCCCCTCATAAGTACTTAACCAGGACCAAAGGAAATAATTCTAAGATTGTCCCACAATCATGGACCCAGAACCTCACACAGTCCACACTTCTTAACATAATGAAGATCCCACACTTCGGCAGACACGAGGAAGTCAACGCATGCGTGAAGTTGTTGTTGTCTTTCTACCACGGAGGATACTTATGGTTGGACCACCGCATCACTGTGGATCCGACCTTGATCAATCGGATCACAGGCCTTAGTATGAAAGGCCCTGACCCACAAGAGTTTTACACTGGAAAGACCTCAGACCGAGCACTAGAACAGAGGATAAAATAAACTTGTGGCAATGTTGAGAAAGGCACACGAGGCTACAAGGTAGCCTCTATCTATAGTGGAACAGTGCGCCTTGCCAGTAAGTTGATTGTGGGAAAACTAGTTCGCAAGAATAGACAAACACAAGTGACTGGATTCGTAGTCGACCTCGCAGGGAAGTGTGTTGAGAGACTATAGGTGAACTGGGTGCAGTACCTTGTAAACCAGCTAGATCTTGATTGCAAAGAAGTGCAAGACTAAGGGTACAAGTTCCACTTTAGTTGGTTGCTCATACTAATCGCTTTCATCACCTGGGAGCTACCAGAAGGTGTCACTTTTCCAAAGATCAAACCCTTCAAACCACTGGCCATGAAGTTTTGTATGTTGTGGTACTCTAGTGTTATAGGATAAAATCCGTAGGTGCAGACACTAACCGATCTCCCTAGATCCACCTGGATCTAGAACAAATCATGACAGAATACTACACTTTCCCTAGATCTAACCTATTGAATGAACTAAGAGATACGGGTCATGGGCATACCTTATGAATGCTTTTCTTATATCTCTGTTGTTCCAAGCTTCGCTCCAACGCTCTTGTGCTGTCTGAATCAGAACAAAACAAACCAATCAAAGCAAAAGGCAGATTAATATATTCAAGGGCTAGTCTATACATATGATCAAGGAATTATGTAATAAAATGACATCATATTTATGGGAAAGGGACATATTACTGTATTGTATTAATTGAAAGTGAAACTTACAACCTGATCCTTGATGTCATAGGTTTCCTTTCGATGGCTCCTAGCTCTGACACACACACTTTCTC
The DNA here is from genome assembly GCA_010110895.2 of Picea sitchensis. NCBI lineage: Eukaryota > Viridiplantae > Streptophyta > Pinopsida > Pinales > Pinaceae > Picea > Picea sitchensis. The sequence goes on from SNQJ01S0036999.1 coordinate 144,025, forward strand.
ATGCATGAAGAAAATCAACCACTTGTGATTGTTGTTGTCTTTTGCCGCTGTAGCATCAGTCCTCTATACAGTCTTGCACTAATTCTATAATCAATCTCTAGCTAGCTTGCTGTTTATTTTCTTAACCCTTTCCATGAGAAATCTCCTCAATATATAGGAGAAGATAGATTAGTTACTTGGATAGGGAATGATCCCAAGATATCTGGAAAACCAATATTTTTCCAACCATTCGAATGCCAACTCACCCTTCTAGAAGATTCCCTTCTAGAAGGTTCGAGAACTTTATCCTTTTCCTTCTTTAGGAACATGTTCGCACCCTAGAAATGAGTACAGTGCGAGAAGTTCGCACCCCAGCTTAAGGTAGCCTGCGAGAATCAGTCATTCTCGTAGGTGAATATATAAGTAGCCTACGAACATCCTTCAAAAGTGTGAGTTCTGGAAGAAGACAACTGTAAATTTTCTCAGGAAAATGTTCTTAGTAAAGAGCTTGATTTCCCATTATCAAAACCTCATCATGACATCATCACAATGACCAAAATTGCAGATAACAGAATTCCCCCCAAAGTATGAGAGCGGAACCAGTGACAGTCGATAGACTTTGTAAGCTGCATGTGTGTGTCAAGAACCAAGAGCACATCTAATCAGAGACCTAGAAACATCCAAGCATCAGCAGAAGATCATGCATACCAATTCCTGAGGTAGGCATTCCCATACTCAAATCATAGACTGATGACAATGTAATCAAAGTTCATGGCCACCAATCATACACTGTGGATCCATGTCATCATAATAAAGCATAGCCACCTGAATACACTGTGGATCTATGCGACAAATTTGAAATCAAGATGACATAGCCA
>SNQJ01S0036999.1:144891-167139 GCA_010110895.2 Picea sitchensis
AATACGTGCAATCTCTACACCGATGTCAACAAAGCAGGGTTAGTAACTCTGCCAACACCAATGCGACCTAATGCTTGACCCTTCTGTTAGAAGGGCTTCCCAGGACAATATGCTGCCAATGGAATTTTACACTCCCTAACTCAAGATCCTATTGTGTGTTTTTGAGCTTTTGGAGAGTGTGTCTCTCTTCCTACTCCAAAGCACTAGCCTAGCTAAATGTTGGTGTAAAAGAGCCCTAGAAAAGGGTTACTAGATCAATTTTAAAATTACGCAATGTTTTTAAAAGCTGTTGTTTACTCAAAGATAATGGAAGTGAAACTCATGATATGTGACTCTGACCCAAATAATGCAAGGATATAATGAAAAAGAACTTGTTTCATTCCATGAATCCTAGTTATGGGAGAGTGAAAGTTTTCCAAATCAATTTCAATACTACAATGCAAACGCAATGCTCAATTTCCTTTTAGATGCCAATGCAAACAATCATGTATCCATGAGCAATTTCTATATGTCTTTTTCAAGTACTTTCAATAAACTCTAAAAATTTGATTTTCAATGTTTTCACAATGACAAAAACGAAATCTTGAAAGAAAACTTGTAGTTCACTTTCCAAGAAGAACTCTGATTAATAAGAAAAGAAAATCAAACCTTCAATAATCAAACAATGACAACCCAACCAAAACTTTCAACGAAAGTAAAAACAAAAGCAAACCAAGGAGTTCCTCAATGCAAATGAAAAATGTCCTTTCGAACCAACAAGCAAACGAGAAACACCAAACACTCAACTCTCAACCAATCCCTTGTTCTCAGCCAGTCAGATACACTCAACTCTAGAAATCAGAGAGAATGGAAATGCCAAAAAAGGCCAAGAAATGAAAGTCAAGCTACAAAGGCAAGCAAAAACCTAGAAACCCTAGATCAGTTCCAGCAAGCAAACTAAAGAAAAAGATATGTAAGTCACTGATTTAGTAAGCCAAAGAGGTGTAAATCAACAGATATGAGCAATTGACAGAGTCAAAACTTGAATTTAAAAATTTCAAAAAATATGTTCGCAGGCCAGTGTGGAACACAATGCGAGAAACTAGTGTTCTCGCAGACCACTTTGATGCAACATGCGAACTATTCGCACTGAAATATATATGTAGAGTGTGAACTTTCAAGGTTCTCGCAGGATGTCAATGTACACAGTGCGAGAATCCCTGAAACTAATGAAAATTTTGAAAGAGAAAGCAAAATTCAAACTGGCTTATAGACCCAGAAGGTCTCTCAGGGTATCCTAAGGACTCAGAGACTGACAAATCAAAATAAAAATGCAAGCAGAGAAAATGGCCACAGAAAATTCAAAAACCATAAAGAAAAAGGGAATATTTCCCCAGTGGAATCACCAATTTTGTTATAGGATAAATCCGTAGGTGCGGACACTAATTGATCTCCCTAGATCCACCTGGATCTAGAACAAATCATGACAGAATAATACACTTTCCCTACATCTAACCTATTGAATGAACTAAGAGATACGGGTCATGGGCATACCTTATGAACGCTTTCCTTATATCTCTGTTGTTCCAAGCTTCGCTCCAACTCTCTTGTGTCGTCTGAATCAGAACAGAGAAAACCAATCAAAGCAAAAGGCATATTAATATATTCAAGGGCTAGTCTATACATATGATCAAGGAATTATGTAATAAAATGACATCATCTTTATGGGAAAGGGACATATTACTGTATTGTATTAATTGAAAGTGAAACTTACAACCTGAACCTTGATGTCATAGGTCTCCTTTCGATGGATCCTATCTCTGACACACACACTTGCTCATGCATGAAGAAAATCAACCACTTGTGATTGTTGTTGTCTTTTGCTGCTGTAGCATCAATCCTCCATACAGTCTTACACTAATTCTATAATCAATCTCTAGCTAGCTTGTTGTTTGTTTGCTTAACCCTTTCCATGAGCAATCTCCTTAATATATAGGAGAAGATAGATTAGTTACTTGGATAGGGAATGATCCCAAGATATCTGGAAAACCAGTATTTTGCCAACCATTCGAATGCCAACTCACCCTTCTAGAAGATTCCCTTCTAGAAGGTTCGAAAACTTTATCCTTTTCCTTCTTTAGGAACATGTTCGCACCCTAGCAATGAGTACAATGTGAGAAGTTTTCACCCCAGCTTAAGGTAGCCTGCGAGAATCAGTCATTCTCACAGGTGAATATATAAGTAGCCTGCGAACATCCTTCAAAAGTGTGAGTTCTGGAAGAAGACAACTGTAAATTTTCTCAGGAAAATGTTCTTAGTAAAGAGCTTGATTTCCCATTATCAAAACCTCATCATGACATCATCACAATGACTAAAATTGCGGATAACATCTAGTGACATGAACAAGCAGTGGCAGTCCAATGTCGTCTTCCATGCCTATTACAACCAATTGAAGAATGCAATCCAATCTACACCACGCCTCACCCCAAACACACTTCATAGGTTTAGACCTTTGATACAATTCAGCGCAGACCTCCACTTCACCTATATCACAATGCACGCTGATGAGAACAAACAACAGCTCCAGTTGTACTACAAGTTGACAGAAGAAGACTTGGAGAAAATTACCAAGGAATGGTAGACATACCTCCTTGTTGCAGTGCACCCCGTAGAAATTTCCAACGTGGAAAGCCCCAAAGCTATGCCGGATACACCTGGACCAAGAAAGAATAAGAAGGATGATGAAGTTCAATATTTCCATAGCACATCCATGAAGACTACTTCGATATCACCTGTGTAGGGAGGTGATGGTGAAGAACTAGTTGGCACAGAAGTTGAGAAAAACAAAGGCAAGGTTACTTCGCCTAGAGAGGAGGACGATCCCACTAAGAAAAGGAAAATTACCCCACCAAATCCCTCATCTCAAAAGAAAACTAAGGCCACCCAGACTACGTTTAAGACTACCCTCACATCGGGCGACTTCGACTTCATAATCGTTGTGTTGAATGATGCTTCACTAGAGATCGCAAAAAAGCAAGAAGTGAAGCAGGAGTAGGTATTCAGCCAAATCAAGGGTGAACTTCAAGAAGTGCAGCAGACACTCCAGCCCAACCGAGTAGTTTCTACGGTGCCCTTGACAATTGGAACAGTAGGAATAGGCGATGAGCCCACTTAATTACACCAAATTGTTGAGAAAGTCAAAGCTTTCCTTCTACGAGCTCAAGAAGACACAGTGAAAGCCACCCAAGCTTTGAAAAAAGTACAAAACTCACTTGTAGAAAAGCAAAGTAAGGAAGAACGGGAAAATATTTCCCTACAAGCGAAGTGGGATGAGAAAAAAGAATAGTTACAGCAGAGAAAGGACCAGCTGCTAGCAGAGCAACTTGAAGTACGGGAAAGGGTTCACAAAGAACTTTTCTCTGTGACGGTCATAAAAGTAAAGATTGAATAATGTGTCCCACAACAGGTGGCACAACTTAACGAAGTAATCCAGCAAATTCAGTAGCGCATCTCATATCTGGAACTTCGTACCGTGCCTGAGACCCCTCAAGAAATAAGATATCTAAGGGAGGAAACTACCCGTAGCACAATTGACCGATTAAAAACCTTTGCCTTGGAATGAAAGAAGTTGAGTGCTAGAAGCGCCCAGACTTATGAGAACCTCACAGAGAATCCAGAGTTGCAGGCACTGGAGGCAAAACTCCAAGAAGCAAAGAAGCATGTAGATACACTACAGGCGCAGCTGAAGGCCTTGACCCCAATCGAAAGGATGAAAAGTTTTTCAGAACAACGCATCGCCCAACAACAGGTACACATGCTGCAAAGTAAAGTGATGGAAGTCTCCCAACGACTTCAACCAATCCAAGAAAAGGCATACAAAATGTTCACTAAAGTTGAAAGCCAGGGAACCGAGCTTGAACAGGTTGTCATCACTATAGAACAATGCCTAGAAGGGCCAATAAATGATGCAGTGATCCAAGAGTTCATTGAGAAAGAGGTTGTCTCACTGCAGTAGGTCAAAGTAGCTCGATCCAAGCTCGAGGCATTCGAGGCAGAATTGATTAGACTAGAGTGACTCGGGATGAGTCATAGGTGAGTGTTGGGGGCCTCTTGGCACTTGACCAAGTATTGAGGAAACACTTGGTCATATTTGACCATTTTTGGAACTTCGACAGCTTATCAAAGATGGAGTGCAACGCGAAGCAGATATCGTGGAAGCTAGACCCCTTTCTTGGGTTCTTTTTTGGTTTTGGGGGATAATGTAATGGGTATGGGATGTTGGTCCATGGGTTTACCCATGTTTAGGCCTATTTTATAAAGTATAAATAAGTAGTTAGGTAATGTAAGAGAGGGAAATAAGCTAAGTGCTAGTAAAGGCTTTGTGTATATTGTGTGACTGACTTGTAGAGCTGAGTGCAAGTGTTGTAAGTGTTGAGTGCACGGATTGTAAGGAGGCAATGTGCTAGATCTACTCGGGGAAGGAGGATCTAGCGAGGTGCGCGCAAATATCCTGTCCTATGCGGAGTACAATTTTGATCTCTGTGATGTAACCAGATTGACCAAAGCTAATAAAGAAGAAGAAGACTTTGTGGACATAGCCTCAGGGTGGGGGTGAACCATGGTAAACCTGTGTGTTTTGCTCGGTGCCTCGACCTAATGCATTTGTCTCTTCCCATGTGTTGTGCTTTGATATGATTATTCTATGTGATTTTCTATGATATACTTAGATAGATCTACTTTTCTTTGTGCTTCTTAGATGTATGGGTGTAGATCTGACATATATGAAAGTGTTGAGTGCTAGACCTATTTTTTTGTTGCTAAGTGCTAACTTAACCTAGTTCTAATTGAATGTTGCAGTGCTCTATTCCATCTATGGAGTGCCATGAGGGTTAGATACAGATGAATGATTTATGCTAAAGTGTTTTCTAAGTGTTTGAATCACATATTTGTGTCCCATATAAGCTTGCAGACACCTAATTCTTCCAACCACCCCTGCCTCTACCTCGGGTAAGACTTCATCTGCTTCGCAGGTGTTGTCGAAAGGGTCGGTAGTTAGGGTTTTGTTGGTGCGTTGTTGAAGCGTTGAACCCTGGGTCTGACCCTGTGCCAACAGGGAGAAGTTTGTATACTTGAGAGACAATCTTGGCATGATGCATAATGTCTCCCTCGTTGAGAGGGAGTGTTGATGTTTTTTCAGTTATCAACATATGGAAGACATTCTATATATATTTATATTATATTATAAATATATAGATAATATATTTATAATATAATGTATAAATATAAATAATCAATAATTAATAATAAATTACTTAATGAAAAGACAATAATAGAAAATAAATGTTGTTAGCACTAGGAATCACCCTTAGATTGCATAGAAGGTAAGCCCAGTACCCATCAGGTTATGTGTAAATGTAAATTAGTTTTAAAGAGGTCAAATGGACAAGACTCAAGATAATAATGTTCTAACTCATAAATTTGGGCTAGCATGCACAAGAAATTGAGGTCTTGACTAACTTCAGTCAGTAAGTGGGAGTAAAGGTGAATAGAGGGAAGAATTTGGTGAGAAAAATGTAGAGGTTTTCTATAGACATCAGGTTTGCAAGCAACCTAAGGAAGAAAAACTCAAACACAAGATCTTCTTGAATTCAAAGTTTAAGGACACTAAAGAAACATCATAATAATATTATAATCAAACATCCATCATAATATCACTACAATAATTCATGTGAATCTTTCAAGCATGAATACTTCAAAATCAAAGGCAAATAAGCTGGAGTAAGAAAGATGACTTCTATTAATCGATATGTCTCAAATCAAGTACATAACTAGTTCATAGAAGCTTCATCAAAATATTATAGCATAAGGGAGCTTATCTCAACCATTCGAAACTACTAAAGCATTTAGACTATCTATTTATAACAAAAATGGAAGGAAACAGCTGGAGGTGTGAGTTGTCCTTCCTCCCATGAAAATCTCCAAGTAGTTATTTCATCTAACAACTTAAACTAACAACTGTGCTATAAAAAGGGAAAAATGTTGGCCATTGATCCAACCAAATTTGAACTGAATTGATCTTCTTTGATGCGCAACTTCCTACATGCCAAGTGCTCGTCAGAGGTTTGTAACTTTCATCATGCTACCAACTACTATCTTTCTCATTCTCCACATCATCAGTCATTCATGAAGATGCTAATTCAATAACACTTAATTTATGGCACCTGTTGGTAGCATCATTTGGTAGTGCTCTGGGTAGGGACCCTTTGTAGTGCCTTTAAAAAATTCCCTGTGATTCCATAGTGCAAACTACAAAATAGGCATGTCGAATGGGTAGCACCAAGAATGTGTGCCTCTGTGCAGAATTCGGCCTCTGTCAAAATTTTGGTAGCGCCTGCTTGTGTAATTCACTCTCTGTTAAAATTTTAGTAGCGCCTGCCTGTGTGTCTGTGTGCAATTTGGTAGCGCCATCACAATTTGCAGCCACATCACTTCAACGTTGATAGATTTGGTAGCACCCTCGGGTATTTGGAAGCTCCTTCACTACACTAGTCTTAGGAGATTAGCTAGCGTTATAGGTAGCAGACTGATAGAACATGAAAATTAGACAATTCTGTAGTGCCATAGCGCTACGAAATGTCTGCGCTACTATTGTTGAAGATATTAACTCTTTGCAGAACACCAAAAACTCTAAACAATATGCATTAGAAGCCTGTATAGCCTATATAGGTGGAATATATAGTATTTCCTTAATTACTTATCCTTGCAAAAAGGGGCCATCTCAAAAATGGAGCTCACCTTTCACCAATTACTTCATCAACTAGACACTCCTTCTTGTAGAAAGAGGACTTCCCTTTGGCACAATAATTCGCTTCCCTTTAGCAGTAACAAGCTTCTTCACTAGAACTATGCTTTCCTTGGCTGTTGGTTTCTCTTTTTCAATAGCATATTCAACCACACATTCAAGTTTCTTTGAGCCATCTCATCTTGGAATTGTTGCATCTCTTCTTTGAGATTTATGTTCTGAGACTAAAATTCTTTGTTTTTCCTATAGATTTTCCTGAGTTTCCTGTGAAGAGGATGGGCTCTTCTTGCTGCAAATATTGCTAAATCAAGAGTGTGGATGTAGCCATCCATGAGTTCTTTCATCTTAATCATGTCAGACATGCCTTCTACTTTCAAACAATCCACTTCCTTCCTAGCATCCCTAAGTTGTCTAATCAATCTTTTGAAGGTCTAGCGGCTAGGTGGAGTGGTGATGTGAACAGTATCAACAAGACTTTTATGGCTTCATCTTCCTTTTACATAGAGATTACTTCTTCTATCTCAATAGGATTCTCAATGCCTTTGACCTTATCTCTCTTCTTCTTTAGAATGGAGACCTTTGGTAGGACCTATTCTTCAACAGCTCCTTTGAGAGATGATGACCTTGTGAAAGGCCTTCAGATCTTGGTGCTAGTTGTTGAAGGAGATGAAGATAAGTTTAGCTTCCTTCCTTTGTTGGTTGTGGCTTTAGTAGAGGAAGGGAACTCTTCTAGTTTTGGTGTAGGAGGGGGTGAAATGTCTCTCTGTGGAGAATGGTGAGCCTCCTCCTCAATTATTGCAACCTCCTTAATGGCTTCTTGATCTTGAACATGAGATTTACTCTTTATTTTCTTGCTAGCACCTGTTGGAGCAACACTGGTGGATGGAAAAGGGCTTGCTATTTGTGACTGAGGAGTAGTTCTTATGTCTAATTTCATGTGAGCAACAATAATCAACCCAAAATGAAAAATGATAGTATCCACAGCCTTTGAATTGGATTGAATCTTGTCTGACATATTGACTATGCTTCTTAGCAAATAGAAGGAAATGTTCATTTCAAATTTTCCAGTAAAATGCAACAGAAGCCTTATATGGTATTGGTATAGTGTATTGAACCTCCCTTCACATGTGAAGTACCTTTGAATGATCGTCAATATTTTATCAAATTCTCCAACCAGATGATTTATGGGCACCCCTTTGGACAGATTGTTAGTTTGATATTCAGTATTAAGGAAGTCTTTGGCAAAAGCTGCATCCAAGGACATGGATTTAAACCAATTCAACCCATTGATAGGGATCCATGTAACTTCTGAAATAGAGGTCTCGGACACCTCAAATTCTAGGTCCCTTACTTTGGTATTCAAGCCATCAAAATGTAAGGCAAACTTTCTTGCCACCTCAGGATGACCCCTTTGCATATTTTGGCAGAAAGTGAGGCAAACCACCCTTTGAAAAAATTCTTTATCCATGGGATTTGCCTTGAATAAATGCATGTCTGTAGGCTCAATTCTCACTACAACACCTCCCTTGTGTGAATTCTTCTTCTGAGGAGTCTCCATAGTTTAAGATGAAAGGTTTACAAACTATGGTGTAGTGATGGCCAGGAAATAAAGATTCAAACTTCAATGAGAGACAGTGAACAGTGGTTGCCCCTTCCAGGAATCTCCCCTAACTCAAATGGTTGCTAGCTTAGGAAACAATGGCTGTGAATTTACCTCCCTTGATTTTTTACAGATATAGAGTTGAGGAATAATAAGATGAAAGGAGGATATCACTGCAATTTTATTTGAAAATTGGGTTGAAAGTAGTTCAATTCAACAGCTAGGGGAGGTTGGGGAAAAAGAAACGTCATTTCAATAGCATTTCTGGGTAGCACACTGCACATATAGGAGATAAAACTTGCTTGGACACTGAGAGCTCGTGAGAAATGGTGAGTAGATGTCTTAAGACTGATAACCAGGTGATGGTAACTGCATGTTTGATTGGAGGGAAAACTGATAGGAAGGCATGAGGAAAAAGATCTCCTCCAGCTATGCAAGCACGATAGATACCAAAACTCCAGGTGATAATTTCTCCTTGAAATTGATATGCAGAGGGGAAAAATCATGGAATACCTAGAGAATGATGACAACTCGGAGTTTCAACAAAATCTTAGGAGAGTATCATGATAAAATCAGCCTTCGAATCCACCTCAGCATCTGATCTGGTAGCACCACTTCCAACTGGTTTGAACTGGTAGTTTGCGTAGCGCATAAATTTGAGCTTTCAAAATTTGAAAACCGTTAGAAAAGATCATAAAGATGAAACCTCGAAGGAATATTTTAACTAACCATGCACTGAAAGCAAGGAAGATATGACATCATTGCAATAATCACAAATCATGGTGAAAGATGAAGGACATGGAGTGCACTACAGAAACTCTTGGTGAGTTGGCAACACTCTGTTTCAAAAAATGATTAAGCATATGACAAAGGCAGAACATGGCAAGGCTATGGAGGCATGAGTAAGGAGGGTGACATGTCAAGTCAATATGCTCATGGAGTGAGTCGAACTTAGTGTCAAATCATGAAGGGGATCAAAACATAAGTCATGAAAATGAACCTAGGCCAAAAGTTTATGTGAGGATCAAAATTTGAGTCATAAATTTAAGCCTTTATTTATCAAAGTCACCTAGGTAAAATACACATTTAAGAAACAAACCAAATTCAAAAAATCTAAATACTTAGAAAAAATAAAACTAAGGGCTAAAGATCCAAGGAAACATAGTGTGATAACATTGGCTCCACAGGGGATGGCATGCTCCCTACGAGCTACCAAGAACTAGTAGTTCCAGTGACTTATCCTAGGGCAATGGGATCAGCTATTAAAACAAAAAATAAAAGAAAGATGATATTTACAATGGCATGGGGAGCCACACATGGCTCAAGAAAAGTACTTTTTCAGAAAATTCCCATTGACAGGGTTGCCAAAAACTTCTTCATCCTCCAAATTATGCAACTTGTAAGTGTTATTCGAGAATACCTCAGAAATTTTGAAGGGGTCGATCCATAAGGCTTCAAATTTACCGTGCTTGCCTTTGTCTTTCTTTGGTGCATGCCACTTGAGCACCAAGTCTCCTAGCTGGAAATCCTCTTTATTTACCTTTTTTTTGAAAGCATGCTTGATCTTCTGTTGATGGTCATGTGCTTTATCCAAAATATGCTTCGGAGTTTGTTGCACTTCTACTAGCTATTGTATTCTTCTGATCATATCATCCGGCTCTCCTTGGTAGTTTTGGAAAAACAATTATGCGGGAAAGGCAATATCAGAAGGAAAGATGGCCTCAACTCCATACACAAGATATAAAGTAGAAAGACCAAGGGATCTCTTTTTTGTTACTATGTCAGCCCACAAAGAAACTTTGAGCATTGAATCCCATGCTTTCTTGTTGTCCTCTAACAGTCGTTTGATGATTTTTATAAGGATTTTGTTAGAGGACCTTGCTAGTCCATTCCCCTGGGGATAGTAAGGAGTTGAGTGAATCAATTTGATTCCAAACTTATCACAAAACTGGATCAATGGTTCATCCTTGAAAGATGTATCATTATCAATAACAATTCAGTTCGGACAACCAAACCTTTCCATAATATCCTCAAGAAATCCAATGATCACTTTGTGGGAAGCATTCCTTGTAGGGATAACTTCTATCTATTTAGTAAATTAATATGTGGTATTCAAGATCCACCTATGTTGACCACTGGAAGAAGGATGAATTTCCCCAATAAAATCTAGGCCCCATTGTTGAAAGGGTCTTGAAGCTACCACGGGCTTCAATGGAAAAGACTTGAGTTGTTGCTTTCTCGAGAATTTATAACACTTGACACATGATCTAATATTAAAACAAACATCGGTGAATGGACTAGGCCAGAAGTACCCAACCCTGAGAATCTTATATGTTGTGGTCCTCCGAAAATGATACCCCCCACATAAACTATCATGAAAATCAGACATAATCTTTTGGGATTCTTGTGGGTCCAGGCATCTCAAAATAACTCCTAATGGATCTTTCCAATACAAGACTTGATCAATACGACAATATTTAAATTATTTGATATTTAAGTCTCTCACCTTGTTCTTTTCCATACCATTGGGAGGCTGCAATTTTCGTAGAAAAAATATAATGTCCTTGTACGAGCTGCAATCTGCCAATGGAGGACTGATTTGAGAACCTTTGTTAGACAATTCGGCCTACTGATTTTCTGAGCAAGTGTTGATGAAATTTACCCCCAAAGCTAAGCAATTAGATTCAGCCAGCAGATTGGCTAAAACTTGGCCTTTAACCAATTTGGTGGGCTTAATCTCAAGATCAAATTCAAGGATTTTAGCAATCCACTTTCTCCTTTTACCATGTATATCAGGCTTAATGAGAATTTCCTTTACAGAAGTTGATGGGACATATGCAATGAATCTTGAATGTATCACATAAAATCTGAAATCCTTGAGAGATTCGATCAATGTATAGGCCTATTTATCCATGATGTCATACTTTAATTCAACATCTCTCAATGCCCTACTGAAAAACGCGATGGGCTTCTCTAACCCTTCAACGTTCCTCTGCAATAAAACAACTGCTACTGTGTCAAATGAAGAAAAATAAAAAACTAGAAAATCCTTGGAATAGTTTGGACTAATGAGCATAGGGTATTCAATCAAGGATTTATTTATTTGATCAAAATAAGTACAGGATTCAGCATTCCATTTGATTTCATTTCCTTTTCTCAACATGGTTGTAATATACTTCACCAACTCAGCAAAATTTGAAACAAACCTTCTCAAAAAATCATTTTTTCCCAAGAAAGACTGAACTTCCTTCTTGGATCTAGGGAGTGACAAGGTTTTCATAAATTCTACCCTGATGGAATCAATCCTTACACCTTCAACTGACACAATATGCCCCAATAATTTTCCCTCCTTCATGGAAAACAATGACTTTTTTGGGTTTAAAGAGAGACCAAATTTTCTTCATTTCAAGAAAACCTTTTTTAAATGATCATAGTGTTGTTTATCAGATTGTGAGAACAATGTTATGTCATCTAAATAGATAAATACAAACTTTTCCTTCTCTCCAATAAAGGATATGTCCATGGCTCGTTGAAATGTCGCCCCTTCGTTCATCAAACCAAAGGGCATCTTAGCATACATGAATGTACCCCAAGGAGTGGAAAAGGTTGTCTTCTCTCTATCTTCTGGCAAGACAGAGATCTGATTGTAGCCATAAAATCCATCAATCATGGACATCCTAGATGCACATGTCACCCTCTGTAATATGTGCTCCATCTTTGGCAAAGGGTAATTATCCTTTTTAGAGCTTCTGTTCAGATTTCGAAAATCGACACAAAGTCTGATTTATCCATTATTTTTTCTCACTCGGACCAAGTTGGCCACCCATTCAGAATACCTCAAAGGAATAATAAGTTTATCATCTAAAATAGTTTTTACCTCTTTTTCCATCACAGGTAGCAACATAGGATTTATTTGCCTCAAATTTTTCCTAAAAGGTTTGGTCTCTTCCTTCAATGGGTTTTTGTGCTCTATAATGCTTGTGTCATATGTTCTGAGATCTTCATAAGTCCAAGAAAACACATCAGAAAATTCTTTTAACAGCTCAGTATATTCGGCCCTCTTCTCCCTTGACGGTCTGCTTGACAATTTGACATATTTTGGATCCTTTTATGTACCACATTGCACTCAGTTACATCAGCATCATCAGTTGACCCTTTTCCCTTCACTGCCACATCATTTTTGTCAAATAATATTTCCAAAGGAACTAGTCCTTTTGAAAAGTGTTTTCTAGGTAACTGCACAATATGATGATTAGAAATTTTATTAAGGAAAACATCAGCATGAGGATTATTTTTAGATTCATAATCCCGATCAATGTGTAATGCAGAAAAATCATCAATAGTCTCAAGGAATTTTTTAATCTCAAGATAATCTTCAAACACCTTCCAATGCTTGACATTGTCAGGTATAGAGGGTATGTATTTGACTTCTACATCATACTTGATTTTAGGTGGAAAGGGGACTCTGAAATTTCTTGATGATACAACCAAAGAATCAGCCATGGTATTATCTTCTCTTGGAATAAATGAAATGTTGAAAGACAAGAAAAAACTGTCCACTAGGTCCCACACTTCATTTCTATAAGATCTAAGCCTAGGGTTATTAGTTAGATAAATATTTTTGATCTGATGGACAATCAATTCAGCATCCCCAAATACTGATAGATCTTCAATCGCCATGTCTTTTGCAGCCCTCAATCCCAAGACAAGAGCTTCATACTTTGCCACATTATTGGTAGTTTCAAATTCTAGTTTGTATGACAAAGATATAGTTTCTTGAGAAGGTGAAACAAAGACCATTCCAACACCAACACCTTCCCTAGAAGAGGCTCCATCAAATAACATCTTCCAAATGGAGGTGGTTGGAGGATAATATTCACAAAAGGTAATGGATTGTTTTTTGATTTCAAAAGGAGGTTTAGGAGCATCAGTGAGTTGTAAAAGGTTCGATCCCAAATCAGTATCAAGAGAAAAAATAGGATGATTTGTGGGGTTTTCTTCATCACTAATAATGTAGGCCAATTGAGCTTCCCTGTAAAGTCTTCTATGTTCCCCCCCAAACACATGAATGGTAGCATATGAGAGGTCCATCTGCAAGGTTCCCCCAAGTATTTTTATCCAAGATCTTGACAAAAGCATGCCAAATTTGGGAGGAACATCAGCCACCATGATATCCATGACTACACTCTTCATAGGCAGCTAAAATAAAGTCACAACCAAATATTTAATGAGCCCAAGACACTTCACTTTCCTAGAGTCAAAGGAATATAAGTCATGGTAGGTCTTTGTGATTTCTAATCCAAGTTCATCCATAGCAGTTTTGGGCATGATATTGTGGGATGCCCCTGAGTCCATCAAACAATTATGCAACACCTTATCATGTATGTTCAGTGATGTATATAAGGGAGGGGATGAATCATCTCTATCTTCTATCAAAGTTCCTAGGATGACTGTTGGCTTTTCATCTTGCAGATTTACTAAATCAATGGCATTTGGAGAAGATTCGGGATGTTACATTTTGGAGAGATATTTTTTAAATTCTTCATTTTTTATCAATTCCAAAAAAGGTACAGGGATATTGATTTTTTGGATCTCATTCTCAAAGATGAAGGAAGGTGAATATTTCAATATCTCTTCGGCTTCAGGGGTAGGTTTTCTGACCAAAACTTGGGGGTTTTGAGTTTCTTTTTCTTTGTTGCCAACTATCATAGTCTTGGCAGAATTTTCTTTTTGGGTTGGTTGATCAGAAGCATCAGTCTTTTCCTCATTCTTTTTAGATACCGGATTATATCTATTAGGAATTTATTTTTCTTTCTCTCCCTTAATTCATTTATTTGAATATCCATCAAGGATTTCTCATATCCAGATTGAGTCAAGTGAGGGGATGGGGATGTGTCACCTAAGCAATGAATCTTAGGATCAACTTCTTCCTCCTCTCCTTCTTCATCAGCAACAAGGTTGTTCTGTAAAGGAGTTTGTACCTTTTGATCATCCCTATCTATGTTTTTAGGATCTTAGGAGAATTGTTGGGTCTTCTAAAGTTACCTCTATTATCAACATTTTGAGTATTTCTATAAGTCTGTTTTCCTTCCACTTTTAACTTTTCTATCTCAGTAGAAAGGTATTTTACTAATTTGGTAAGTTCATCTACTTGAGGATGGACAATAGGGGAATCAGAAGTTGAAGCTTCAACTCTGTTTTTTCTCTTGTCCCTATCAGATTTCCCCCTGAGTTTATCAGATGCCACTATGTTGGATTCTACCTCCAACGTTGCATCTTGAATATGGGCTAAGGAGGCTGATATTCTTTCTCTCATTAGAAGGAAAAACTCGAGGTCAAAAGCACTGGCATAAGTGTTTTGCACAAGTTTATGTAGGATTTATCTCAGCAGAGATATTATTTTACATTTTGTTGAATCTTTTAGAGAATTCAGAGACAGACTCTCCCTCTTTCCTCTTTAGGGATCCAAATTCTGTGATATAATAAAAAAATTCCTTTTTGTTCCCCAAGTGCCTCAAAAAGGCATCGTCTAATGCCTCAATCCTAGTAATGGATCCAAGGCCCAAACCCATAAACCACTTCCTCGCCTCACCAAAACTGCTTTGGACAAAGACTCTCATCCACACATCCTCATTTTCAATATTTTGATTGTCTGCATAACCGTAGAAGGCAACAAGGTGTTCTTCAGTAGTTATATCTTCTTCTCCTGTGAATTTGGGCATGTGTTTTAAATAATCTCCAATAAGGAGAGCATTCATTGGCTGAGGTAAGAGAAGAGGGGCATATATTGTAGCCACTATGGAATCCATCCTATTTCTAGGAGGGCTAGTGCCTGCCATTGGATTTTGGACTCTTGGTGAACAAGGAAGAGACGGAAACTTGATTGTGTGCAACTTAGGAGAAAAAGGAATGTATGAAGGGGGGATTTCAGTTTTCACAGCAGAAGGCTGAGTATTGGAAGAAGATGGTATAGATTGTAAAGGGGATGAGTTTTCTTCTTCTTTGGCTGCATAAATTTTGATAGGAGGAGGATTAGCAAAGACTAAATTAGGAAAATCTTCAAGACTCTCAAGACTGAACCACTTTACAATGTCAAGGGAAGCAAGAATTTCAAAATTTTCTTCTTTAAAATCAGGTTCAAAAGAGGAGTATTCAATAGTAAAATTTTCAAAATCAAGATTCTTAGATACTTCAGCAGAAGGTAAAGGAATATTACTTGATATAACAACTGAATTATTAAGAGTGGAATCAGGCAACTGACAAGAAGCACTTGTAGCAGAAGCAAAAAAACTTTCTTGAGAAGCTTTTCCCTTCTTTATTATCTTCTCTGGGTCAACCTCAGGTAGAACCAAATTTATTTTTGGATTTGATCTCATGTGTCTTCCTTTAAGAGCCAGAGCTGAAACAATGGTTTCGCTAGGTGGAAGCTACAATCTTCAATATATGAGTTCCAATGCACCTTCAGAACTAGTAAGTTTTGTTGTTCAATCCCAAGGAAATGTCTTCAATTCGTTCCTCGGCAACGACACCAAGAATGTTATGTGTAAATGTAAATAAGTTTTAAAGAGGTCAAATGGACAAGACTCAAGATAATAATGTTCTAACCCAGAAATTTGGGCTAGCATGCAAAAGAAATTGAGTTCTTGACTAAATTCATTCTGTAAGTGGGAGTAAAGATGAATAGAGGGAA
Organism: Picea sitchensis; assembly: GCA_010110895.2. NCBI lineage: Eukaryota > Viridiplantae > Streptophyta > Pinopsida > Pinales > Pinaceae > Picea > Picea sitchensis. The sequence continues at coordinate 160,963 of SNQJ01S0036999.1, forward strand.
TACTTTGATGAGAAAAACGTAGAGGTTTTCTATAGACATCAGGTATGCAAGCAACCTAAGGAAGAAAAACTCAAACACAAGATCTTCTTGAATTCAAATTTTAAGGACACTAAAGAAACATCATAATAATATCCTAATCAAACATCCATCATAATATCACTACAATAATTCATGTGAATCTTTCAAGCATGAATACTTCATAATCAGAGGCAAATAAGTTGGAGTAAGAAAGTTGACTTCTATTGATCAAGATGTCTCAAATCAAGTACATAACCAGTTCATAGAAGCTTCATCAAAATATTACAGCATAAGTGAGCCTAGCTCAACCATTAGAAACTAATAAAGCATTTAGACTATCTATTTATAACAAAAATGGAAGGAAACAACTGGTGGTGCGAGCTGGCTTTCCTCCCATGAAAATATCCTAGTAGTTATTTATTCTAACAGCTTAAACTAACAACTGTGCTATAAAAAGGGAAAAATGTTGGCCACTGATCCAACCAACTTTGAATTGGCTTGATCTTATTTGATGCACAACTCCATGCATTCCAAGTGTCCTTCAGAGTCTTGTAACTGTCATCATGCTACCAGATGTTATCTTTTCCATTCTCCACATCATCATTCATTCATAAAGATTCTAATTCAACCCCCCTTGATTCCTGGCACCTATTAGTAGCATCATTTGGTAGCACTATGGGTAGCGAGACTTTGTAGCACCTTTACCAAATTCCTTGTGATTTTGTAGCGCAACCTCCAAAATAGGCATGTCGAATGGGTAGCACCAAGCCTGTGTGCCTCTGTGCAGAATTCAGCCTTTGTCAAAATTTCGGTAGCGCCCACCTGTGTAATTCACTCTCTGTTAAAATTTAGGTAATGCCCACTTGTGTGTCTGCATGCAATTTGGTAGCGCCATCATAATTCGCAGCCACATCACTTCAACCTTGACAGATTTGGTAGCACCCTCGGGTAGTGGGCAGCGCCATCACTACACTAGTCTTAAGCGATTAGGCAATGTTATAGGTAGCATACTGATAGAACATGAAAATTAGAAAATTTTGTAGTGCCATAGCTCTATGGAATGTCTGCACTACAACTGTTGAAGAGATTAACTCTTTGCAGAACACCAAAAACTATGAAAAATATGCATTAGAATCCTGTATAGCCTGTATAGGTGGAAGATGTAGTATTTCCTTAATTACTTATCCTTGCAAAAAGGGGGCATACTAAAAAATGGAGCTCACCTTTCACCAATTACTTCATTAACCTGACACTCCTTCTTGTATAAGGAGGAATTCTCTTTGGCACAACAGTGTGCTTCCCTTTAGTAGTAACAGTCTTATTCACTGGAACTATGCTTTCCTTGGCTGTTGGTTTCTCTTTTTCAGTAGCAGCTTCAACCAACACATTCAAGTTTCTTTGATCCATCCCATCTTGGAATTGTTGCATCTCTTCTTTCATCTTTTTGTTGTAAGACTGAAAGTCTTTGTTTTTCCTATAGAGGTTCCCTAGTTTCCTGTGAAGAGGTTGGGCTCTTCTTGCTACAAATCTTGCTAAATCAACATTGTGGTTGTAGCCATCCATGAGTTCTTTCATCTTAATCATGCCAGACATGCCTTCTTCTTTCAAACGAACCACTTCCTTCCTAGCATCCTTGAGTTGTCTAATAAATATTTTGAAGGTATGGTTGCTAGGTGGAGTGGTGATGTGAAAAGTATCAACAGGTTTTTTTATGGCTTCATCTTCTTGTTGCACAGGGATTACTCCTTCTATCTCAACAGGATTCTCATTTCTTTTGACCTTATCTCTCTTCTTCTTTAGAATGGATAACTTTGGTAGGACATGTTCTTCAACATCCCCTTTGAGATCTGATGACCTTGTGAAAGGCCTTCTAATCTTGGCGCTATCTTTTGAAGGAGATGAAGATAAGTGTAGCTTCCTTCCTTTCTTGGTTGTGGCTTTAGTAGAGGAAGGGACCTCTTCCATTTATGGTGAAGGAGGGGGTGAAAGGTATCTATGTGGAGAATGGTAAGCCTCCTCCTCAGTTATTGCAACCTCCTTAATGGATTCTTGATCTTGAACATGAGCTTTACTCTTTCTTTTCTTGCTAGCACCTATTGGAGAAACACTGGTGGGTGGCAAAGGGCTTGCTATCTGTGACTGAGGAGTAGTTGATATGTCTAATTTCATGTGAGAAATAGTAATGAAGTGTTCCCATGAGATGTTCCTCTTTCTCAGATATTCAGAAACCAACATTCTAATCAACCTAGAATGAAAAATTCTAGTATCACAGCCTTTGATTTGGATTGAACCCTGTCTGACATCTTTCCTATGCTTCTCAGCAAATAGAAGGGAATGTTCATTTCAAATTTTCCAGTAAAATGCAGCAAAATCCTTATATGGTATTGGTATAGTGTATTGAACCTCCCTTCACATTTGAAGTACCTTTGAATGATCCTCAATATTTTATCAAATTCTCCAACCAAATGATTTCTTGGCACCCCTTTCCACAGATTGTAAGTTTGACATTCAGGCTTAAGGAAATCTTTGGCAAAGGCTGCATCCAAGGCCATGGATTTAAACCAATTCTCCCCAGTGATAGGGATCCCTGTAGCTACTGAAATAGAGGTCTTAGACACCTCAAATTCTAGGTTCCCTACCTTGGTCTTCAGGCCATCAAAATGTAAGGAAAACTTCCTTGCCACCTCAGGATGACCCCTTTGCATATTTTGGCAGAAATTGAGGCATCCCACCCTTTGAAAAAATTCTCTAGCCATGGGCTCTACCTCAACTAAATGCATGTATGCAGGCTCAGTTCTCACCACAACACCTCCCTTGTGTGACTTCTTCTTCTGAGAAGTCTCCATAGTTTAATATGAAATTTTTACAAACTATGGTGCAGTGATGACCAGGAAACAAAGATTTAGATTTCAATGAGAGATAGTGAACAGTGGTTTCCTCTTCCAGGAATCTCCCCTAACTCAATTGGTTGTTAGCTTAGGAAACAATGGTTGTGAATTTCCCTCTCTTGACTGTTTACATATATAGAAATGAGGAATAATAATATGAAAGGAGTATATCACTACAATTGTATTTGAAAATTGGGTCGAAAGTAGTTCAATTCAACAACTAGGGGAGGCAAGGGAAAAAGCAACGTTGTTTCAGTAGCGTTTTTTGGTAGCACACTGTGCATACAACAGATGAAACTTGCTTGGACATTGATAACTCGGGAGAAATGGAAAGTAGATGTCATAAGACTGATAACCAGGTGATGGTAACTGCAGGTTTGAGTGGAAGGAAAACTGATAGGAAGGCATGAGGAAAAAATCTCCTCCGGCTATGCAGGCACGATAGCTACCAAAACTCTGGGCGATAATTTCTCCTTGAAATTGATATGCAGAGGGGAAAAATCATGGTATACCTGGAGAATGATGAAAACTTAGAGTTTCAGCGAAATATTAGGAAATTATCACGAGAAACTTGACCTCTGAATCCACCTCAACATTTGATCTGGTAGCACCACTGCCAACTGATCTGAACTGGTAGTTTGTGTAGCACAGAAATTTGATATTTCAAAATTTGAAAACTGTTAGCAAAGCTCATAAAGATGAAACCTCGAAGGAATATTTTAACTAACCATGGCACTAAAAACAAGGAAGATATGACATCAGTGCAATAATGACAAATCATGGTGAAAGATGAAGGACAGGGAGTGCACTACAAAAAATCCTGGTGAGTTGGAAACGCTCCCTTTCAAAAAATGATTTGACTGGTAAGCATATGGAAAAGGAACAAAATGGAAATTCTACGGAGGCATGAGTGAGGATGGTGACATGTCAAGTCAAGATGGTCGTGGAGTGAGTCGAACTTAGTGTCAAATCATGAAGGGGATCAAAACACAAGTCATGAAAATGAACCTAGGACAAAAGTTTATGTGAGGATCAAAATTTGAGTCATAACTTTAAGCCTTTATTTATCAAAGTCACCTGAGTAAGACACACATTTAAGAAACAAACCAAATTCAAAAAATCTAAAGGCTTAGAAAAACTAAAACTAAGAGCTAAAGACCCAAGGCAACTTAGTGTGATAACGCATGTCCATAAATGAAAGGGCACTCCACCCAAGTATATATGTCAAGGCCCTCAATTGTAATACACCATTTCAAATCAAGAATTAGACAAACATTCTCCCATATTGGTTATGTTGATTTGACCAAGGGAAAATGACACATTCACTCACGGGGCTTTGTTAGTAGTGAATGGAATAGGTGTAGTATTTCTCCTTAGTCATGCTAATTTGACTAGCAGTGATAAAGACCTGAGATTCTAGATGCTATCACATGCGGACCCATAGTGAGCCTAATCTAAGAGAGAGTTAGTTGGCTCAAAGGAAGTTTCTCCTCAATTTTAGGTGGGAGAGAAACATCTCCCAAAACTGACAAATAAGTGTAATGAGTCTAGGGAAAAGTTGTATACTTCAGAGACAATATTTTCATGATGCAGAATGTCTCCCTCATTGAGAGGGAGTGTTGATGTTTTTTCAGTTAGTAGCATCGGGAAGACATTCTATATATTTTTATATTATATTATAAATGTATAAATAATATATTTATAAGATAATGTATAAATATAAATAATGAATAATTGATAATAAATTAATTAATGAAAAGAAAATAATGGAAAAGGCGTGTCCATTAATGGAAGCGCACTCCACCCAAGCATATATGTCGGGGCCCTCAATTGTAATACATCATTATTATTAGATCAATCATCGAGTAGACACTCTCCCAGATTGGTCATGTTGATTTGACCAAAAGAAGATGATGCATTCACTCACAGGGATTTGCTAGTGGTGAATGGCCCAGGTGTAGTGTTGATGTTGATGTTTTATCAATGAGAGGGAGTGTTGATGTTTTATCTCAGAGAGAGTCAGTTGATTCAAAGGGAGAGACACACATGGATTTCCCCCTTAAGTTCATGTGGGAGAGTGACATATCCCATGACTGATAGGCATGTGTCATGAGTCTAGGGTGAATTTTGTATACTTCAAAGACAAGCTTGGCATGATGTAGAATGTCTCCCTCACTGAGAAGGAGTGTTGATTTTTTTCCATTTAGCAGCATCGGGAAGATATTCTATATATATTTGTATTATATTATAAATATATAAATAATATATTTATAATATAATGTATAAATTTAAGGGTGAGTGCAAGCTAATAATGGTCTCTCATGATGCGTTAGTGGCAATGCAAACTTGGAAAAACAACAATTTGTTAACTTGGAGGGATTATTAAAGGTACTTTTACAATTAATTTGAATATGGTGTAAGAATATGAAAAGTATGAAATTGAATGAGATTTCCGAATATATAACTTTTATTCATAGAAATTGTGAATAACTATGTCAAATTTGTTTTTTTCTAACTGTGGTATATTATTTTTCCAACAAAATATAAGGTATATGTTTTTGTTCGTGCAGGTGTTGAGTAACTTAACGATGGAATTTCATTCCAAAAATGTGTATGCTTGTAGAGAACCCATTTTTCTTGTTCCATGTATTTTTTGGAAATTTATAATATTAATTTTATACTTTTTTAAAATTATCAAAGTCAACATATCCCTGAAATTACAATGTCTTTTGTTTGTGCAGGCTAAGAGGGTCTTAACATGATAAAAAAAATAAAAAATCAGATCGTAGATATCGGTCTCCTCTAGTGCCACATATAACTCATTCTAGAAATGGTTAAGCCGAAAAAAAGTCATAGAAGAAATAAGAGAGGTATGTATTTTATGACTTTGATATATGTCAAGACAAAAATAGATTAAAAATAGTAAATATTATTAATTTAATTTTTTTTTGTATATTTGGAATCTAAACAACCAAATCTATCTTTGTTTGTACTTTCATCAATAATTGAATTGTGTAGCTTATATAAAAATAACGTCAAAAATAGAGAAATGGAGAGGAATTCATAAAAATGGAGGTTTTCATGTATTTGCAGACCAAACCACTAGGTTTGTCATCCCAAACCTAAATCCAAGGAAACCAACTCAACAAACACGTATGCTAGAGTTGTCACTTCCGCCCAAAAAAACAATTAAATTCAAATAGCACGTGCACGCTTTAGGAACACGCACACATTCCTAAAGCGCACATGTGTTAATAGAAACAGGAGCACA
>SNQJ01S0036999.1:183115-212088 GCA_010110895.2 Picea sitchensis
CATTAAATCATCACCATCAACCAATCATCACATAGAACCTGATAATGCTTCCTGAGACTTCTTCAATTTCTGCAATTCTTCAATTCTTGGAGTAATATGATCCTTTATATAATATTACTCAATGTATTCTTTGAAACTCCTCCAATTTTCACTCCTTGAATCCTCCCCAAAAAGAGGTTATAGAAAGAATGGTAGACTTTATTCCATTCTGGTCTATTCAGGAGAGTGAACTTGCACAGAATGCCCCACGCTCAATAATTAACATCCGATTCTGAAAATTGCATACAAGAAACTACAGTCTGTACTATTTCCAATGAAATTTGTCCCACTTCATTTGGATTCTCGATGAATAAGTTATGACTATTTTACCCGGAACACCTGTTTATTGACTAGCTTCAGGACTGGTCACAAACACTATCTTCCACAGAGTGTATCTCCATGATTATAGTGAATCAAGAGCTGAACATTTTACTAGAGGTACCTTGATATGTCTTCTCAATATCATAGATATTTCACCATCTGAATCATTCTAGAAAAAACGTTATAGCAAAAATGGTAAGATGACCTGCAAATAACATACCTTAGAACACATCACCAAAAGACTTCATCCTCCCTTGAAATCTAGCCTTCTTTACTTCTTATTTCCTCTGAAATTCGACTTGTATCAAAATTAATGTATAATGATTTTTATTTATACCATTTATGTCACTTCATTTTAACATTAGGGCTGACCTGACACTTTCTTATTTTGTAATTCTTATCTTTAATTATCTTCAGGGCCTACACGTACTTCCTTCTTCAATTCACTTTGTCATCTTCAAAAATTCATTTCTCCTCAACCATGAGGATCCACGTGAAGTGAAACATACTAACGGAAACAAAATGATGTATACTATCCATTCATGGGTGTTGTATATGCATGTGCATTGTCCTTCATGTCCAAATACCTTTATCAATCTTGCGGTCCAAAACCCGTGACTACGGTTGACATCAATGAGAACAACCAATCTTCCAACAACAACAAGGAGATTCTCCAGGATGTGAAAACTCAGTTGTCCTATAAAATTGACATGAAAGATATCGTTTCTTCAAATTTCATTTTGGGCATAGAAATTAAAAGAGATCGGAAAAAGAGGAAACTCTGGTTAAATCAGAGAAAATATGTCGAGACAATATTGCAGTCGTTTAATATGCAGGAATGTAAATCGATCAAGGTTCTTATTCCTGTTGGGGTAAATTTATTTGCGGATCAATGTCCCAAGACATAGGAAGAGGAGGAGGACATGTCTCATGTTCCATATGTGAGTGCAGTTGGAAGTTTGATGTATGCAATGGTCTGTACTAGACTAGACATTGCACATGCAGTGGGCTTTTTGAGCAGGTATATGTCAAAACCAGGGAAGGAGAATTGGACAACAGTAAAAAGGGTTTCCAGGTATTTGTGTGGCACTTATAGCTATGGATTGTGCTATGAAAGAAGACTGGGATTGGACAGAGTGATGGATATACATGGATTTGTGGATGCAGACTGGGCTGGAGATGTGGATCATAGGATATCTACAAGTGGGTATGTATTTAACTTGTTTGGAGGAGCAATAAGTTGGATGAGAAAAAGGTAGGTTGAAGTGGCACTTTCAACTACATAAGTTGAATACATGGAAGCCACTCATGCAAGTAAGGAATAAGTATGGTTACAAATATTGTCTTTAGGTATTGGGTTGGTACAACAAGTTGTAAGGATAGACTGCGACAGTCAAAGTTCAATTTTTCTGGCGAAGAACTCAACTTATCATTCAAAGACAAAGAATATTGATATTCAATATCACTTTGTCAAAGACATGATTGAATAAAATAAAGTATCATTGATGAAGGTGGACACTTTGAAGAATGTTGCATAATCATTAACAAAATCTGTGATCACTAAGAAGTTCTCTTGGTGTAGAGGATCCATGGGTATTGGTGCCCTGGATTGTTGACTATGTAACCCTGTAACCCCCTGTATGCAAAGAAAACAACAATGGGAGAATCTTGGGTATGTGTTATATTCTTTGCATGAGTAGTAGTGTCTGAGCATTGTGTCGAGCTCACAGGGGGGTGCAAGGGCAGTGCCCATGAATTTTTTTTTTCTGCCTTGGGAAACGTGTCACATGTTTAGGTTGTTTTTCGACACATGGTTTTTTGGCCGATGGTTTTCTATTTACGGTTAAGGAAATAGGGTTGTGGACTAATCCAGGTCACTTGTTTAGGGTTTTGGATGCCTCTAGATCCTATAATTATTTTTCATTGTAAACAATGTATCACAATGAATGAATATAGAATATGTTGGTTTTCCTGGTTTGGGTTTCCAGGGGAAAAATCTTTGTGTAATGTTTGTATTTGCCATTGTATATTTTATGTTCTTTTGCTGAAAAATTGTTTGTAGTAAATATTGTACAAGGTTAAAATCTACAATCATGTTTTCCATGGATTGAGCTCATAGAAGGTCAACCAAGCATTTTTGTATGCACAGGAAAGGCCCAGATTGTCAAAACGAACAGGGTAAATTCAACGGTTAAGATACACCAGGTCTATCAGATCAACGACTCTCATCCATTTGGGTGTGCAGAATCGCGTATGTTTTAACATCATCACTTCGGGAGATTTTCATACGTTACCACTAGATACTCATGAAGCGTCGAACTCCTGAAGTGTAGAACTCCTGAAGACCCAAAGAGACAAAGACCTGAAGACCCCAAGTGTCGAAGTGACGAAGAGCCGAAGTGTCGAAGTGTCAAAGACCCAAATTCCCAAAGTGTCAAAGTCCCGAAGTGTCGAAATCCCGAACTCCCGAAGTGTCGAACTCCTGAAGTGTCAAACTACCCAAAGTGTCGAAGATTCAAAGACCCGAAGTCCCGAAGAGATGAAGGACCGAAGTAAATATGGACCGTCCATCAGTGGTGACATGTAGCAGCAGATCATTCACTTTAGATATTTTTCCTCCATGATATTTTCATGCTTCACATTTGAAACTCCCAAAGCCTGAACTTCCGGATTGAATCTGAACCATCCATCAATGGGGACAAGCTGCAACAGATCATTCACTTCGTATTTTTTCCTCCGTGAGATTTTAATGCTTAACATTTGAAACTCCCAGATCCCAAAGTGTCAAATAACATGGAAACCATCATTTGAGAGACGTGGCACACTCATTAATCATGAAACGTGGCGCACTCATCAATCATGACACATGGCACTCATTCCAGGTCATTTGATTGTGACATTCAGCCATTTCCACATGACACGTGTCACCCTTATTTCCATGACACATTAGCAGCCGTGACATCATATGAACTCAGGCCACAATGTCACTTCGACGATTTTCCTCTGGGATATTTCCAATCTAAACATTTGAAACTCTCAAAGCCCGAACTTTCGGAGTTAATCTAGACCATATGTCAGCAAGAACACGTGGATGCAGATCATTCACTTCGACAATTTTTCCTCTGGGAGATTTCCAAGCCTAACATTTGAATCTCCTGAAGCCCGGATTTCCGAAGAGAATCTGGACCATTCATCGATTACGGCATGTGGCGACAGATCATTCACTCTGGATATTTTCCTCTAGGATATTTTTCATGTTTCACATTCAAAACACCCGAAATAAATCTGGACCATTGATCCAAAGTCAACGAGAACCATCGATCCTTGCAACAGGTAAAGTCACTTGGATCACAAATAGTCATCATATCGATGACCACACTACATTGGGGAGACGTAAATTGCTCGAGCGTTAATTTTCCTAAGTGGTCCCGCAATTGGAACCATGGTATTGTTGGAAGGGTACGTGGAAAATTGTGGTAGATTGTGGGCCCAAAGGAGGTCTGGATCCAAAACACCCTCAAAATATCCCGCAATCATGTGATTAAAAGACATCAGATCATCATGTCACCTCCACTCATTCCACTCACTACCCTCTCTCCTCTCACATTTCACCACTTGTTCTTCCACTTACCTCCATATTATTCATGCCTCCTCTCACCTTTTAACATCTGTCCTCACATGTCATCTACCCTCGCACCCACTCATCCCACTTCTCCATTGGATCCTCTCCTCCATGTATCCCCTCATAATCGTTGGGTCATCAACCATTCTAGCGAAGTTATTCATAGGTAAAGATGGCAACTGACGGGGTCGACGCAAAGTGCGCTTAGCTTCCAAAATCTATGTCACAGGCAGAGCAGATAGAGATCGTCCCAGTTCGATGCAACCAATTCCAGAATGCTTCAACAAACTCTATCTTCCTCAAGCAGAGATCTACTCATGTATCTAGTTGTCTCTAGTGGCCTCCAATATCTCTCATGCATGCCAACGTTCAATGCAAATCTTTTTTCTTCCACTCCGAGTCTTTTTCTGCAATCTCAATTCTTCCAGCACATGCATCAGTTATGTCTGAGAGACAATAGTAGTTTTTAGTTGATTTATTCTAGCATTGTCTTAGATTAGATACAAGAATGGTCTTTTGTGTGTGATAAGAACCACTCTTGTTGATTAAGTCCAGTGTCTTAGTCAATTTAATAATTTGTTTTACGAAGAATTACCCAAAATTAGGTCTCAGTCCCCTGAGGACAAGAACCTTTGTGACTCTGTTAAATAGAGGGTCTTTGAATATTGTAAAGTTTGGATTTTTTGGGAAATAATGGAAATACATCAGACTGGTTGGACCCATTCTATGCATGGATTAAATCTCTCTACCTGGTGAACATACTCTTGATGACAGTGTTTCGTTCAAATATTTATGTGTTTTAATTCTTATTTGGAATACATTTTTTGGTTTGTGCAACGTACATTTCATTTCCTTTCATCTATTGTATAACTTGTTTTCACTAATATGCAACCTAACAAACAACTAATGCTTTGGTGAAGGTTTTTTTTATTTTCAACCTGTGGGAGTAACTGTGTTTTTGATACATGTTTAATGTCTTGAAATAATATTTTAAGTATTGAACTTCTTGCAACAAATTATTCATTGAGTAGTTTGTTGTTTCCCTCTGTTTTTCTATTATTTCACTGGTCTGTCATTAGTATACCACCAGCCAAGGAGGACCCTCATCCCTATTATTCTTCCAACCCAACCATCCTTTTGTCTTGATAGATAAACCCTTCGACCAACCAACACAAAAATAAAAGAAACAATCATTCTAAACTGATAAATGGCCTAACTTTTCCCTTTACCACTCAGGTGCAGACCTTAGGAACAACATCTTCTGCCATCATTGTCGGGGAAAGAAGTAACTAAATATATTTCCCTTTGAGAATGACAATTGATCAACTCTAACCTTTGATGGTGAATAAATATCAGACACAGACAGAGTGCCATCTTTCACCTGACAACTTCACTGAGTAAAATTTAAAGAAGAAATATTGGCACCCAAAAAGGGATTCAATAGATCCAAATCTGAAAATAGCAAATCCAATAAGTCTCATTCCAATCCTAAGAAAAACACTGTAGTCCCTGAGATAGAAATACAACTAAGAAAATCCATTGTAGCCCAGAGATATACTTCCCCCCTCAAGGGTAAATTTTCACACAAAGAGCCTATGTCTAATCACAATCACAAGAAACTTGAATTTTATAGATCTTAGAATCATAATTCCAAAGGGGATCAGACATCTTCAACTCCTGATTCCACTTCAGTATCCAGTCTTGCATCCACCCTTGTATCTCCCATAAATTCATAGATCCCTATTATTCAATCCATGGTTGTTAACAGGATGGATGCCATAACTGCTACCAGATATGCACCCCTAGTTCTTCCTGTAGCCTTGCATGCCTTCCCAACCACAAATTACATGAAATATTTACCAAGATATAATGGGGAAGGAGAAGTAATTGTTGAGGAACATCTGGAATCCTTTTATAGCTTTGCAAACAACTTTAACATTGATTATACATATGTGTGGATGAGTTTGTTTGTATAGAGTCTAGTGGGGAAAGTAAGAAAATGGTTCAGAGGTCTTCCTCGAACCTCCATTGCAGATATTGAGGCATTGGATGAAACTTTCATAAATAAATGGGGAGATAGGAGAGATTACCTCTACTACATCACTGAGTTTGGGGCCCTAAAGAGAAAGAATGGTGAATTTATTTCATATTTCATCAAGAGATTCAATAAGATGTATGGTAGAATCCCATATGAGATCAAGCCAATTGAATCCTCTGCCAAGATCACTTATGCCAATGCATTTTATGCAGATTTATCCCTCCTCCTGAGAGAGAGAATATCAACCACATTGTTGTCCATGCAAGAAACAACCATTGAAGTTGAATCCAATATTTTGACATCAGACAGACTAAAGACTCGATCTAATAAAGAGAAGAAAAAACAAAGAGAATATACCCCTACCTCCTCTAACTCAGCCACATATGATCCCAAACTCAAGGAAATGACCAAAACCTTGAAATATCTTACTTCTAAAATAGCTAAGCTAAAGTGGGAATCCAAACATTCGAACAGAACTTTTCAAGGGGGTGGAAATAGAAATCAAAATCAGTTCAGAAGGCCTAATGATGCCCCTCCAATAATGCAGAGAGAAAGGAGAAATGTTGATGATCAAAGGGTAGTACCTCCTTTCCAAAACAATCAGATTGAGGAGATGGATGCAAACAATGATGTTGTGGATGATACTTTTGTGCTTTTTAATGAAACAGATTACTATACCAGTCATTTAAAACAAGAAGAATATGAGGTAGAACAATTGTCTAATCAGTTTGATGATCAGATAGTGGAAGAGGGAGATATTCAAAGCCATCCCAAAAAGAAATATGATTTGAGGATGAGAGCAGGAGCTTCCAAGGCCACTACCTCTAATCAAAGAAAACAAGATGAAGCTCTCACCAAGCCAAGTCCAAATAAAGGTATGTCATCTAAAACTCAACAACTTCCTCTATCAAAACCTTCAGTCCTTGAAATAAAAGAATATGATAGGCCACCATCCTCTTTCATCCTAGAACATGAGTTGAGAAAGATCAAGATCCCTGTACCTTTGACATAATTGTTAAAAAATGAGCCTTTCAAGAAATCCATCATGAAAGTTCTACAACCAAAACTGTCTAGTGTATCTTCCAATGTCATTAGTCTGCAGGATGAAAACCAAGCCATTACTATGGGTCCACACATTGAGGATGGATCTGATGCTTCTCCTCCTTTCTATATATATTTGAATGTCCATGATAAGATCCTACATAATTGTCTTATGGACTCAGGATCCTCTCACAATGTCATGCCTAAAGTTTTTATGGAAAAACTAGGTATGGAGATTACCAAGACTTACCACAGACCTATACTCCTTCGATTCTAAGAAAGTGAAATGTCCTAGGTTAATAAAGGATATGGTGGTTTCTCTAGCAAAATTATCCATGAAGAGTGTAGTGATGGACATTGTTGTAGCATACATTCCCCCAAATTTTGGTATGCGTTTATCCATAACGTGGGATAAGAAGGTTGGAGGATCATTACAAATGGACCTCACTTATGCCACCATTCCTCTGTTCGAAGGAGAACATAGGAGGCTATACAGAGAGGTAAGGTTGACCTACATTGTCAGTGACTATCAAAACCCAACAAATCACCCAATTTATGTTGTCGAGGATGAGATTGTCTCATCTTTCTTTCATTTAAATGATGATTAACATGAAATATCAGTTAGTCAATGCAATGATCAGCCACTGACAAGTCAACAAAATAGAGTATGGAAAATGTATTTCAATGTCTCATCATCAAAAGAAGGATCAGGTGCAGGTATACTCCTTATTTCCCCTGCAGAAGAAGTAATAATCCTTTTTTATAAGATGGAGTTTGAAAATACTAACAATATAGCTGAATATGAACCTCTAGTATTGGGATTAAGGGCTGCCAAAGACATGGCCATTGATTTTTTAGCATTTTTTGGTGATTATGAGTTGGTCATCAATCAAGTGAGGAACATCTATCAAACTAAGCAACAGAGGATCAAGCAATACATAAACGAGGTATGGGATGTGATCGATAACTTATTTCTAGAATTCAATATTTCCTTTATTCACGGAGAACGAAATTAGAAGGCAAATTCTCTAGCCTTGGCTGCCAGTACTTTCAGGCCTCTCATTGGCCCAAATATTAAATATCAGGTGGAAATCAAGCATAGAAAAGCCATACCAGACAACGTAAAACATTGACAGGTATTTAGTGATGATTTGGAGCTGCAAAGATTTCTACACACCATGGATGAATTATCCAATATCTCAATTGATCAAGAAAGTCAAGAAGGTGAAGATGAGGAATCGCAAGATCAGAAAGCACCCCATCTATTGAAGACAATGCTTGGTCATGATATTGTGGAGTTGAAAACCAACCACATTCCAAGAGTACTAGTGCCATTGGAAAAGTTGTTTGACAGTAATGATGTTTACAAAGGAGCTTCCATGAGGAATCAAGAAGAAGAGGTGACAGATTGCAACATTGGGACCCTTGTGAATCCTAGGATCATCATGTTGTCCAAGACATTAGCTGCAGAACAAAAAAGATAGGTATGTCGGTCTTATTAAAAATTTTGTTGATACTTTTGCATGGTCCTATGAATATTTGAAGACCTTTGACACTGACATCATCCAGCATAATATCCCTATAAAGGTTGACTCCAAACCATTCAAACAGAATATTCGATAGTTTAATCCCATGTTAATGTCCATAATTGAGAAAGAGTTGAAGAGAATGTTGGATGCCAAGATTATTGTACCATTGAGGTACTCAAGCTAGGTGGCCAACTTAGTACATGTAAGGAATAAAAGTGGTGAGATATGCTTCTGTGTTGATTTCATAAACCTCAACAAGTGTTCATTGAAGGAAAATTATCCCCTCCCCAAGATGGATCATATTTTACAAAGGGTGGTAGGTGCACACAAAATTTCGTTGTTAGATGGATACTCTCGTTACAACCAGATAGCAGTTTGTGAAGAGGATAAAGAAAAAACAACATTCACCACCCCATGGGGAACATTCATGTATGAAAAAATGTACTTTGGGTTGATGAACATAGGGGCCACTTTTCTGAGGGCCATGGACATAGCTTTTGTAGGGGAAAATGACAAATTTATGGTTATATACTTGGATGACATCACCATTTTCTCCAAGTCTGATGATGAACATTTGCAGCATTTGGAGCAGGTTTTCAAGAAATGCAGGAGGTATGGAATATCTCTCAATCCTAGAAAATCTCACTTTTCCATGCTAGAAGGAAAGCTCTGGGGCCACATCATATCAATAGGAGGTATAAAAATTGATCCAAAGAGGGTTTCTTCCATTCAACAAATTGAGATCCCCAGAAATAAAAAGGTTGTTCAGTATTTCATTAGTAAGATAAAATTCCTCAAACGTTTTGTGCCAAATTTTGTTGAAATGTTGAAGCCTATTACTAACATGTTAAAGAAATATGATGTGATAAAGTGGTCCTTGGAGGAAAAATCATCTTTTCAAACGATCAAGAAAGATTTAGTTGAGGCCCCTGTATTGGCAAGCCTTGACTACACCAAAGATTTCTTCATCTTCTCCTTTGCTTCAGAGGAAACCATTGTTGTTGTACTGTTGTAGAAAAATGAAGAAGGGCATGAGCAACCAATAGCCTTTTTCAGTAGAGCCCTCCAAGATGTTTATATGAAGTATGATATATTAGAGAAATAGGCTAATGCACTGGTCAAAGCACTCAAAGCCTTCAATTTTTATGTGCTGCATTCTAGAATATCAACCTATGTTCCTAGCAACAGTGTCAAAGAGATTCTGGTCCAGCCAGATAGTGAGGGAAAAATAGGAAAATGGATTGTCAAACTATTGGAGTATGACCTACAAATAAAGCCCACCAAGTTGATCAAGGGGCAAGGACTAGCCAAATTGCTATCAGGATCAAATTGTAAGGTTCTATAATTGCATCAAATCTTCACCCAATTAGATTCACCCATCATGCAGCCCAGACAAGACAAATTACAGGTATTCGAAAACTACTCCTCTTCACCTTGGTATAAAAACATCATCTATTTTCTACATCATTTTGAATGTCCTCCAGATGTGAAGAAGACAAAGGCCAGGTCTCTAAAGTTGAAGGCTATCAAATTATGCATTTCAAACCAGAACTTGTATTGGAGAGATCATGTTGGCATCCTGTTAAAATGCCTTGATGAAAATGAAGAAAAACACGTCACAACAAAAATGCACAGAGGAGTATGTGGAGGACACCAACATTGGAAGCCAACGACTCTCAATATCCTAAGGGAAGTATACTATTGGCCCACCCTTTTCTCTAATTTTTTTGCCACTGTTAGGGCTTGTAATGAATGCCAAATGTTTCCAGCAAAACAAAGTTACTATCACTGCCCCTAAAACCTATCACTAGTAGTGGTACATTTCAAAAATGGGGGTTATACTTCATCAGAGAGATAAATCCACCCTCTAGTGGACAACACAAGTGGATCCTCACTCCCACCAACTACTTCACCAAATGGATTGATGTTGTGCCCACTAGGAATGTCACTGACAAGGTAATCATGAATTTCTTGGAAACTAATATTTTTTCCAGATTTGGTTGCGCCAGTAGGCTTGTAACAGACAATGCCCAAGCGTTCAATTCCAAATCCATGATTGACTTATGTGGAAATCACATCATTTCCCTGATGCATTCCACTCCCTATTACCCTCGGGGAAATGGCCTAGAAGAATCATGAAGCAAGACTCTCATCGGGATCATTAAGAAGTTGCTGACTGAAAACAAAAAATCCTAGGACTCCAAACTTAAGTATGCTCTGTGGGATGACAGAATAAACACTAAGAAGACTTTAGGAACCTCACCCTTTCATCTTGTGTATGGAATAGACGTTTTTTTTCCCACTCAACTTGGCATACTAGTCCTAAAATTCTTGCAGAAAGATATTGAAGAACAAAACGACATCCAAAGGAGAATATTCCAGATTATAGAAGTTCAACAAACAAGAGAAGCACAGGATCAGAGGATAGAAGCATACCAAAGCAAGATCAAATCAGCCTTTGATAAGAAAACCAAAAAGGAGATTTTTCAGGAAGGTGACCTGGTCTTGAGGTGGGATTCCAGAAGGGATGACAAGTCCGAACATGGTAAATTTGACAAGCTCTGCTTTGGCCCTTTTAAGGTGGTTCAATTTTTGAACAAAAACACATTTATCCTGCACAACTTAGACGATACATAAATTTTTGGATGCCCCATAAATGGGCTCTTCCTAAAACACTATTTTATTTAAGCACAAGGGAAGGTCCCACGTGTACCATAGATTCTTTCCTTTTATTGTTTCTTTTGATTAGTTAGTATGAGTGAATAAAGACTCCATAGCCCAACAAGGCACTGGGGTGTAGTTTTAGTTTTTCAATTCCAATAAAATGCATGGCTGAGGGACAGTAGCAGATACACAGGGATGGTAGACGGAAACAAAGGTAATAAATGGAAGGTAAGAGCAGTTATTTAATCTCAAGGCACCCATATATAGTTCTTATCACCTCACAAGGATGATCTATCCCCAGTTGGAGCCAATGTTGTAACCTAGGTCTACATCCCTGTCTCGCCTTTCTCTTTTCCCTATACCTTCATCAATTCTTCCTCTTCTAGTTGGTTAAGTTAGTTTTCCATTTTTGAGTAACTTGGTTCTTATTCGCTTCTTTCCTGTTTAAGTCTTTGCACATTTCATTTTCTGTCTTTCTTGAAGGATGAAATATATGTCGTATTTGGTTCGAATTACTTTTCATCATGTTTTCCATGGATTGAGATCACAACAGGTCGACCAAGCATTTTTGTATGCATAGGAAAGCCCTGTAGACAAGCGCAACAATTCAGAATGATCATTTTTGGTTCCAGATTGTCAAAACGAACAGGGTAAGTTTCAACGGTTAAGATCCACCAGGCCGATCAGATCAACAACTCTCGTCCATTTGGGGGTGAAGAATCATGCGGGTTTTAACATCATCACTTTGGGAGATTTTCATACTTTACCACAAAATACTCCCAAAGTGTCGAACTCTCAAAGACCCCAAGACCCAAAGTGTCGAAGTGTCGAAGTGCCGAAGAGTTAAAGATCTGAAGTGTCGAAGTGTTGAAGACCCAAAGTCCTGAAGTGTCGAAGTCTAGAAGTGTTGAAGTCTCAAACTCCCGAAGTGTTGAACTCCCGAAGTGTCAAACTAGATGAAGTGTCGAAGACCCAAAGTCATGAAGACTTGAAGACCCAAAGTAAATCTGGACCATCCATCAACAGTGACACGCGGCAGTAGATCATTCACTTCAGATATTTTTCCTCCAGGATATTTTCATGCTTCACATTTGAAACTCCCGAAGACCGAAATTTCGGAGTGAATCTGAACCGTCCATCAATAGGGACACGTGGCAACAGAACATTCACTTCGGAGATTTTCCTTCGGGATATTTTCATGGTTAACATTTGAAACTCTTGGAGCCCGAAGTGCCAAAGAATGTGGAAACCATCACTTGAGACACCTGGTTCGCTCATCAGTCATGACACGTGGCGCACTCATTAGGCATGACACATGGCACTCATTCTAGGTCATTTGATTGTGACATTCACCTGTTTCCATGTGACACATGTCACCCTTCTTTCCATGACACATCGGTATCCATGACATCATATGACCTCATGCCACCATGTCACTTCAACGATTTTCCTCCGAGAGATTCCCAAGATAGACTTTGAAACTCCCCAAGCCCGAACTTCCAGAGTGAATCTGGACCATCTGTCGGCAAGGACATGTGGATGCAGATCATTCACTTCAGCGATTTTTCCTCTGGGATATTTCCAAGACTAACATTTCAAACTCATAAAGCCTGGATTTTCGAAGAGAATCTGGACCTTTCATCGATTACGACACGTGGTGACAGATCATTCACTCAGGAGATTTTCCTCCGGGAGATTTTTCATGTTTCACATTCAAAACACCCGAAGTAAATCTGGACCATTGATCCCAAGTCAACAAGAACCATCTATCCTTTCAGCATTTAAAGTCACCCGGATCATAGATCATCATTAGATCGATGACCACACTTCATTGCAGGGACGTAAACTACTCGAGCGTTAATTTTCCTAAGTGGTCCCGCAATTGGAACCATGGTATTGTTGGAAGGGTACATGGCAGCTTGTGGTGGATTGCAGGCCCAAAGGCGGTCTGGATCCAAACCACCCTCAAAACATCCCACAATCACGTGCTTAAAAGACATCAGATCACGACGTCACCTCCACTCATTCCACTCACTTCCCTTGCTCCTCTCACATTTCATCACCTATTCTTCCACTTACCTCCATCATATTCACACCTCCTCTCACCTTTTTACATCTGTCATCACATGTCATCTACCCTCGCACCCACTCATCCTGCCTCCCAATTGGATTCTCACTTCCACGTCTCCCCTCATAAACATTGGACCGTCAACCATTCCAGTGAAGCTATTCACATGTACATATGGCAGTTGATGGGGTCAACACAAAGTGTGCTTAGCTGTCAAAATCTCTGTCATAGATAGAGAACATGGAGATCGTCCTAGTTCGACGCAACCAGTTCCAGAATGATTCAGAAAATAGCCTCTTCCTCAAGCAAAGATCTGCTCATGCAGTTAGTTGTCTCTAGTGGCCTCCAATGGCTCGCAGGCATGCCAATGTTCAATGCAGAGCTCTATTCTTCCAACACATACATAAGTTATGTCTGAGAGACAATAGTAGTTTTTAGTTGATTTATTCCAGCATTGTCTTAGATTAGATACAAGAATGGTTTTTTTTGTGTGATAAGAACCACTCTTGTTGATTAAGTCCAGTGTATTAGTCGAGTTAATAATTTGTTTTATGAACAGTTACCTAAAATCAGGTCTCAGTCCCCTGAGGACGAGAACCTCTGCGACTCTATTAAATAGAGGATCTTTGAATATTGTAAAGGTCAGATTTTTTGGGAAAGAATAGCAATACATCAGACTGGTTCGACCCGTTTTATGCATGTACTAAATCTCTCTGCCTGGTGAACATACTCTGGATGACATTGTTTCGTTCAAATCTTTATGTGTTTTAATTCTTATCTGGAATATGGTTTTTGGTTTGTGCAATGTACATTTCATTTCCTTTCATCTATTGTATAACTTGTTTTCACTAATATGCAACCTGAAAAACAACTAATGCTTTTGTGAAGGTTTGTTTTATTTGCAACCTCTGAGAATAACTATTTTTTTTATACATGTTTAATGTCTTGAAATAATATTTAAAGTATTGAACTTCTTGCAGCATATTATTCATTGAGTAGTTTGTTGTTTCCCTCTATTTTTCTATTATTTCATTGGTTTGTCATTAGTTTACCACCAGCCAAGGAGGACCCTCATCCCTATCGATGAGAATAATTCTTACTTGCTTTAGAAGAATTTGATGATGAGGAGGAGGAATGGGAAGGGGGATCATAAGGTCCACCACCTTCACCTCGTCCTTCTCGTTTTACCGAATATTATCCACTTGCAAGCTTTTGAATTATACATTCCAACTCATATATTGTATCATTTAGTGATTGAAGTGTAGCTCAGATCTATTCATGGGTCATAGGATGATCTTGTTATTCTCCTTTTACCAAAGCCATATTATGTCATCGAAATCTCTTTCCAATTTTAGACTTATAACTTGAAATTTTTCCTTTACCAAGTTTTAGTTTAGCTCTTGTAAGTGTTGGTCCTAAGGTCTGCACCTGACTACTAAAGGGAAAATCTAAGCCACCTATCATTTTAGAATGTTTGTTTCTTTTATTTCTTTGTTGGTTGGTCGCAGGCATGCCAATGTTCAATGCAGAGCTTTGTTCTTCCAACACATACATCAGTTATGTCTGAGAGACAGTAGTAGTTTTTAGTTGATTTATTCCAGCATTGTCTTAGATTAGATACAAGAATGATTTTTTTTTGTGTGATAAGAACCACTCTTGTTGATTAAGTCCAGTGTCTTAGTCGAGTTAATAATTTTTTTTACGAACAGTTACCTAAAATCAGGTCTCAGTCCCCTGAGGACGAGAACCTCTGCGACTCTATTAAATAGAGGATCTTTGAATATTGTAAATGTCGTATTTTTTGGGAAATAATAGAAATACATCAGACTGGTTGGACCCGTTTTATGCATGTGTTAAATCTCTCTACCTCGTGAACATACTCTGGATGATAGTGTTTCGTTCAAATCTTTATGTGTTTTAATTCTTATCTGGAATACAGTTTTTGGTTTGTGAAATGTACATTTCATTTCCTTTCATCTATTGTATAACTTGTTTTTACTAATATGCAACCTGAAAAACAACTAATGCTTTTGTGAAGGTTTGTTTTATTTGCAACCTCTGGGAGTAACTATGTTTTCGATACATGTTTAATGTCTTGAAATAATATTTAAAGTATTGAACTTCTTGTAGCAGATTATTCATTGAGTAGTTTGTTGTTTCCCTCTATTTTTCTATTATTTCATTGGTTTGTCATTAGTTTACCAACAACCAAGGAGGACCCTCATAGAAAAACCTCCAACCAACCAACACAAAAATAAAAGAAACAAGCATTCTAAACAGATAGGTGGCCTAGATTTTCCCTTTAGTGGTCAGGTGCAGACCTTAGGACCAACACTTACAAGAGCTAAACTAAAACTTGGTAAAGGAAAAATTTCAAGTTATAAGTCTAAAATTGGAAAGAGATTTCGATGACATAATTTGTCTTTGGTAAAATGAGAATAACAAGATCATCCTACGACCCATGAATAGATCTGAGCTACACTTCAATCACTAAATGAAACAATAGATGAGTTGGAATGGATAATTCAAAGGCTTGCAAGTGGAGGATATTCGGTAAAAGGAGAAGGATGAGATAAAGGTGGTGGACCTTATGATCCCCCTTCCCCTTCCTCCTCCTCCTCATCAGTTTCTTCTAAAGAAAGTAAGCATTCTTTTCATCGAAATAGTTCCTCTAAGAAGACTAACCATAATATGCCTTTATTAAAATTAGATGTTAAGTTCAAGTTTTTGACCTATGATGGAGAATTAAATGTCGAGAAATTGGAAAATTAGATCAAGCAGATAGAGATATATTGCATGGTTCAAAGAATTATGGATGAGGCTGCAAAGATACAGTTAGTGTCTCTTCCACTAAGTGGAACTGCTTTAATATGGTGGGAGAGTAAGATGCAAGTTTATCTAGTTCAAAAATGTAAATTAATATCTTCTTGGGATAAGTTTACTAAGGCTATCAAAAAAAAATTATATCCATTGGAACATACATAGATGTTAATGATCGAGTGGCAGCATCCGAGACAGGGTAAAGGACAAAATATTCAAACATATACACATGGATTCAAAAAGAAGGCATTATCCTAGGAATTTCGTTGTATACTCTTGAAACTCTTCTAAAGTACATTGGTGGCATCCACTCATATCTTTGTCACACTATTCTAATGTTTATTCCTACTAACATTGATAAGGTGTCAATACAAGCTACACATCTAGAGGCTAGTAAGGGTAAGCATGTGGGTGAAGATAAGAAGTCATTGAAGTATGAGAATAAACTGAAAGGTAAATGGAAGATTAAGAGATTATCCATAATGAAGCAAGATGAGGGAAGACCTACATGTTCCCATTGTAAGAAAAAGGGACATGAGGAATCGCAGTGTTGGAAGCTCCACCTAGAATTATGACCGAAGAAATCCAAGGATAAAGGGAAGAGAAGATTGTTTCGTCAGCTCATCATGATTTAGGGTCATATTCCAAAGATGAATCCAAGATCATGGCCATAGGAAGAAAAGATATATTAGATATCAGTTCAAATTCTTCATTTCAATTTGCCAAGATGGAAAGTGATATTGATCAGAAGAAAATGAGCAAGATTTTTCATGTCAGAGTTATAGTCAAGCATACAAAGGTAGATACTTTATTTTATAGTGGATCTCAAGTTAATCTAATATCTAAAGAAATTGTTAAGAAGTTTGTATTGAAGACAACACCTCATAAAAATATATATCCATTAGGTTGGGTGTGTGAAGATGTTAAGTTGCAAGTGACAAAGTGTAAGATGAGGTTTGCAATTACAACTAATTTCTTTGACGAGGTTGAGTTAGATGTTGTTCATTTTGACATCTGTGGCATTGTCTTGGGTAGTCGATATCTATTTGAGAACAAGGTTGTGTTCTATTAAGAAGAAAACAAATATCACCTTCACAAGGATGGGATTGAATATATTGTCATAGATCATCGTATCAAAACTATTTTTTCTTTAGTGAGCACAGGAAAAATGAAGAGACTCATAAGTGCAAGTAAATATTTTGTTCTCATGATAGTGAAACAGAAAGAAGAGGATATAATATATTATTTAGCAAGTTGGGATCCAAATCATAAGCAGGAATTGATCAACATCATATATAACTATAATAAGTTGTTTCAAGAACCTACCCGGTTGCCTCCTAAAAGAGAGGTTGAACATGAAATATATTTGCAGCAAGATGATCCTCTTCCGAACATTGAAATGTACAAGTCATCATTAATCGAGAATGAAGAAATAAAGAAGCAAGTTCAAGAGCTACTCGATAAAGGAATTATGAGACCAAGCTCCTCTTTGTGTGGTTAATTATCCTATTGTATTAGTTCCAAAGAAAGATGGCATGTGGAGGATGTGTATTGATTTTCGAGCCCTGAACAAGATCACGGTAAAGAACCATTATCCTCTTCCAATAATAAATGATCTATTATATCAGTTAATATATTTTGTGTATTTCACTAAGTTGGACATGCGAAGTGGTTGGCATCAAATCAGAATTGCAGAAGATGACATATGGAAAAATGCTTTCAATAATGAGCAAGGCTTGTTCGAATGGTTGGTTATGCCATTTGGGTTATGTAACACACCAACATTCATGAGAGTGATGAATGATGTGTTCATACCCTATATATATGATTTTTTTATTATCTGTTTAGACGACATATTGATATTTATTCAAACATGAGAAGATCATCCAATGCATATCATTAAAGTCCTTGAACTCTTGAAGGAGAAGTTGTATATTAAGATTTCTAAGTGTGAATTTGGCAAAAAGTCTCTGGTATATTTGGGTTACATTGTAAGGAATGGTTAGTTGAAAATAGATCCTACAAAAGTAGAAGTCGTGCCATGGGAACAGTCTTGATACAACGAGGTAAACCTATATGTTATCATTTTGAGACTTTAACTCAAGTTGTGATTAACTATCCAACGTATGATAAGGAATTGTATGCATTGGTATAAAGTGTAAAGAAATGGAATCATTACTTAATGGGAAAGGAGACAATCATTCATACAGATCATCAACCATTACAGTATTTTCAGTCACAGACTAAGCTACAATAGTCACGACACTTCAGGTGGATGGGTTTTCTACAAAAATTTCATCTGGTAATCAAGTATAAGAAGGGTATTCATAACAAGATTGTGGATATGTTATCAAGAACAATAATTAATGCATCTACAATACTCAGGTATAATATTTTATCACATGAAAGCTATGTAGAACAATATGCTAGGGATGATCATTTTAAATAATTATATGATGCATTAAAAAAACAATATGCTAGGGATGATGATTTTAAAGAAGTACATAATGCATTAACTCATGACAATCAGTAGTCAAACTATTATATGCATGATAGTTTATTATATCATCTTGGAAAATTATGTATACCAAGAGATGAAAGAGTAAATGTAATAAGAGAAGCTCATGCATCTCTCATCTTTGGTCATTTTGGGGTTGGTAATACAATTGCACAGTTACAAAGGTATTTTTATTGGCCTCAGATGAATGAGACAGTTTCCAAGTATATCAAAGGGTGTGTCATGTGTGCCAAAAGTAAGCCTATCAATAGAAAGTTGGGGTTATATACACCACTTTCAGTATCTTCACAACCATGCAAAAATATCTCCATGGAATTTGTAGGGGGTTTGTCGATGTCCAGGACATGTCATGATTATCTATATCTCATGGTGGATAGATTCAACAAGATGTGTATTCTAATTCCATGCAAGAAACAAGTCACAACTGAACAAACAACACAGATGTTCTTTGCTAATGTATGGGTTCATTTTGGACTTCCTACATCTATCATATCAGATCGAGAATTTAACTTTTCGAGAAAGTTT
The DNA here is from genome assembly GCA_010110895.2 of Picea sitchensis. Classification (NCBI taxonomy): domain Eukaryota; kingdom Viridiplantae; phylum Streptophyta; class Pinopsida; order Pinales; family Pinaceae; genus Picea; species Picea sitchensis. The sequence continues at coordinate 202,301 of SNQJ01S0036999.1, forward strand.
TGGTCTCATTTATGGGAGCTAATGGACACTAAGTTGAAGAAGAGCACGACTTTTCATCTACAAACAAATGGACATACAGAGGTGGTGAACAAAAAAATGGTAAATCTACTTTGAGGATACTGCAGCAAGCATCCTAAATTATGGGATGAACATTTTCCTTATATCAAGCATGCATATAATCATGTCATGCATTCGTCTACTCATAAAACTCCTTTTGAATTATGTTTGGGGTACTTTCCTAAATCACCTATGGAATTTGTTTTTGGTGAAACAAATCAAGAATATGGACAGGATGATACAGATAAAACTAAAAGGTTCATTCAAAAGATTCAACAGGTACATAAAGCAGTACAGGAACAATTGGAGAAGATCCAAGCCAAGTATAAGGCAAGGCATGAAAAACATCAGGTTGATCATCAATTTGAATTCAATGATCAAGTATGGCTACATATCAACAAATATAGAATGAAATTTGAAGGAAAAGGGATATGTCCAATCCGATATGGTTCTTTCAAGATCTTAGAGAAGATTGGTACTAATTCCTTTAAATTATATCTACCAGCCTACATGAAAATGTATTCAATGGTAAATGTTGAAAATTTGAAGCTTTATGAGCCTCCTACGATTATAGATGAAAATGAAAGTATTCAGGGTGCAATAGTTGATGATTTTTCTCCATAATATTTGGACAAACTACAGAAATATGTCATTCTCAATAGAAGGATCAGAACTTCACAGTGAGGCGATGTCTTCGAGTTGGTCTTAAAGGGGTAAAACCAAGTAAATCCAAATGGATGGAGATCAGAAGGGTGAGGGAACTCTACCCTCACCTAGTTTCTGAATAAAATTTTCGAGGTCCAAAAGTCTTCCAATGGGGAGGAATGATCTAGGATAATCCAGAAATGATAACAGAGGTCTAGAAAGATCCAGAACATCCACAGAGGTCCAGAATGGTTAAAAAATGCTCAAAAATAAAGTGTCCCAAAATCTCTCAAAATTGTTATCAATGCATACATATCGTCGCCAGCATTCCAACAACACAAATGGTTCATCAAACATAATTCGTATGAAACATTTATCAATAGTATGTTAGGACCCTATAATAGGGAAATCAATATTCTGACTAATATCTATCTATTTCAGGCATAAAGAAGATTTCTCATAACTCTATTGCTCATGACGCATAGTGAAGGCGATAGAAAGCGCTCGATTTTGATCAAGCATAAGTCAAGTACCTTGCACGTGAACTTCCAAGCAAGTTAAAATTCCAGTGCATTGTAGGCAAGAAATTATGAATAGTTGGTTGGTATGGAAAAAAAGTGATATATGGAAAAGTTTTTGGTTTTTTTTTTAACCTAAACTTTGGATTTAATAGTCTAATTTGGCCTTTTTAAGTCAAAATTGGTTCTCGGCCTTATCACAGGTTTTGGTTTGGTTTTATTAAAATTTTGATAAAATGATATTGGCCCAAGTCCAAGCTCAACAATGAGAGTTATTCTTCATAACTTGACCCATGCACCTGCAGTCATCAACCACAACACAAGATCAAACACGCAATACACAAGCCCAACACACAAGCGCCAAGTTCCAATGCATATCCTTGGGCTCACTACATTGACCATATGATAAAAGGTTTGTGTATATAAAGGGTAAGTGATAGGGTTTCCTCCTCCATGTGGGATAAGTCCCATAAAGGTAAAAAAATATAAAACGTAGATTGCCAGATGCCAGGGTAACTCACAGGTGTCAATTTTATCACGAATCTCATTAAAAATGTGGCCCGAAAGCCAAGCTCCAACACTCCAGCTCCACGCACCTGAAACCACAATGCACGAGTCAAAGAATCACTTAAAAGATCGGTGTAGGAAATATGATAACATAGAGAGTTTGAATTAGAAATTGGCATGTTCGATAGCTTATTTGATGTGTATAAGTTCATCTCTAATCTAAATTTCTATGTCACCAGTGGTGATGACAAGAATGAACTTATTTTTGCTACAATTCTTTGAGGCTTCTTTGATGTAGTTGAATGTTCCTACTGTACATGTTAATGTTGACTTCAGTTCAGAAGTAGATATGGTGCGTATGTTTCGGGTTACAATTTCATCCAGATGTTCCTATGTGCTTTGTGTATCGGAACAAGAAGTATGTTGATTGCAAAGGCATGTCTTTCAAAAATTTCATGAAGGGTTGGCTTGTTTTAATATGAGACCTCACTCCAGTCAGTAAATGGATCTCACAAAGGACTGGACACTAGAAGAAATGCAGATGTCTTGTGGATGGAGACATGTAGTTGCAATTATAGACAAAAATTCTCTGGAGGAAGGGGCACAAGTGGTAAGTTGGGGGTGATAGAGACTGCCATTCTAAAGGTGTGCTAAGTATTGTTTATACAACAGGGAGAGTTTCTTATCATTCAAATAATTGCGCTAATGAGATGTATCATGGCCTTTTCTTCTTAGAATTGTTTACCAATGTATTTGCACAGAAATATCATCCAGCAAGAAGAGAGGGCCAAAGCCCATTTTGACAGAAAAATTTAAAATATTTGTTCAACATGCATGAGGCTCTAAGGATAGCCTACCTAGTTTTGACTCGTCCCCCCAACAAGTGTGGAGATTTCAACCACTTTGTTTTTAGATCAAATGGTCATGCTTTGAGCACTCATGCCCGCAAAGGTGTTATAGTTAGTGACATCAAAGTGCAAGTTTGTATTTTTGCTTCCGACCTATCTTAATGACTGGAAACTATTACAAGAGAAACCATAATTACCTCACTGTTTTTCAGCAGTTTGAGGGCTTTGCATATGAAAATAGGACTTCTATTGAAGCTATGGATTTTTAAATTGGCAATCAATAAGAATCAATCAAGAAGAGGGTGCAACACTTAGAGAGAGGAAACTGTGACAGTATGGACAATGTGTGAAACGTTAGTCTTTCATCTCTTGTGAGGGATCAATGTTTTATGAAATGGATAATACTAACCCGGTTGGACATACTCCTTTATCAGTCAAAGAAAAATTCTACAAGTGTTGGAAATTAATGTCAGTGCACCTCTAGTTTCAAGGCATTTGAGATCCAAAATTGTAGGGATCTTATCAATTTTTCCAGGCATAAGAGTGATAGTCAAAGAATCAACTGGAAATTGGTTATACGGGGTGGATATTTTTGAGGTCAAGAACAGCTCGATAAGATCTTTCATCCAGAAGGAGCCTCCAAGTAGCATCTATGATAGTTAAGAGATTCTGAAGATTCCTTTTTCAAAGAAAATTTGTCCATCTTTACAATTATCCGATGGGTTTGATAAGAAGTTGGTAGGGGATTAGTCATCAAAGATAAGCCCCAAATTACAGGGAAAATCCAGGATCAATTCATTTCTTTTAAACTGGAGAAGAGAACACTAGGCATAAATTGATTATTAGTCAAAGGTTAATCCAACATTCAATGGAAAATTCGAGGATAGGAACAGGGTATAGCTAACAATCAAGGTGCCAATCTAGCCAGAGCATTTGAGGCAAATCCAGAAATGTAATGCACTCGAGGCACCTCTCAAACAGTCAAAGGGACAAGTGGCCATTAGTTCCATAATTCAAGGGATAAGCATCAACAACCTTCCAGCAAATTCGTGACAACCAAGTAGCAGTTTCCAAATTTAATTTTCCTTTAATTACTGTTAGAATCTGTTTTGTTTATTTTAAGAGACAGTTTACAAGTGTCAATCATTGTAACTGTGTTCTATTTTTAGAAAGCAGAGATAGGACTTGAGTTTTGGAGACTAAGAGTATCTTTACCTATTTAGGGGAGTAAAAAATAAAAAAGGGGGTTCACCCTAGAGGGACCAGATGGGAAGATAATCTAGAAACATTACTTTCTATTTTGTAAAGATGATCAGCAGGCTGAAGTGACTTTGAATGAATATTAAGATACTGGATTTCCTGATTCTTGTGTCATGATTCGGTGATGAAGTTTCTCTGATGTAAACTATCATTTTCTTTTTTTTCTCATATTGTTTTCTTCCATCATTGTTTATAAGAAAATTATACTCAGGATTTGTCTTGTACACCCTAATTTGGCTTAAAGCAATGTTTATGTCTTCTTCTGCAAATTGAATGTAGAATTTAGATGAATGTTGCTCTGCATTTGAGATGATTCTTAACCCATTCTTCTTTTCCATCTTACAAAATATTAAGATCCACTATCATGGTTGCCTTGCCTGGTTACAAATGTTCTTAGTTATTCATTCATTCAATCAGTTTTAACCTATTGACTCCATTCTGCCCAATGGCCTTTTTCTCTGTTGTCTTAACCAAAACTCAAAATACCAAACCTTGTACTTCATAGCTAGCCTAATATCTCCTTCAAACAAATTTATATCAGATAGAGAGATCCCTCTCTGAGTCTTGGAGGGATATATCCAGACTTGAAGTGGTTTTTATGTTACCTCTGTGACTACCTCCTCAGCCTTGGGCAAATTACAGAGTGTTAACATAGTCAAATTTCCAATTAACCCAGGTGAAATTTCAAATTATAGGGAAAATAAAGAAGTGACACATGTCACCAATGAAAAAGTGATACGTGGCACCTAATTCGCAGTTGACTAGGCAAGGTACAATCCAAATATAGGTTGGAAAGTGGCTCAATCACATGATGACATGTGGCTCCAATCATATTTTGACATGTGGGATTAAAAGAGCTAATGAGAGGCCGCCATGTGGAAACCCCTCATTGGACAATATTGGTTTGGTTATATAAAAGATATGGAGTCAATGGGATTCGACCCCATGACCTACAAATCCAACAAAGGCCTTCACATTACCCTCCACACCAATGCACCACCACATGAGCTTTGATAAACATATGGCATATTAAATATTTAAAATAGTGTAAAGTTATATATGGGCGCCAAAGGGTCGAGGGCCTAATCCCTCGACCCTTGGCCCTTGGTCTCATTACATACCATATGATCCATAATTTGTGGAGGGAGCTCAACATGTAATCCGGTGGGAGTTGTTTAAATTATATACTATGCATAGTATATAGTATAATTGTTGCAAAATATAACCATATATTACCAAAGATCTCAAAACATTTTATGTTATGGTTCATAACTATATACTAAATTTTTGGGTGGTTAAACTATTGACATGTTATATATGGTAAAAGGTTATGGTCGGTGGGAATAGAACCCATGACCCAACAACCATGAAACAACTTAACACATTTCTGTTAACAAACTATCATTTATTATTAGTTGGTTATAACTATAATTTTAATAATAGTTAAGGCATGCCTAGAATTTTGGTTTTGGTTATAAAACCAATTAATATATATTTAAAAACATGCCACAGATTTAGGGATTGGTTGGTGATCCAGGATCTTTTCATCAATGTGACTTATTAAAGAATTGTATTAAATGAGCATAAAATGAAGTGCACCATACAGAAGGAATAACTCAATAATGAAGAGACATATGCATCAGATCTAAACACAAAAACTTGATAATGGAGTTCGTCCCTGGTGGACTATGTCTTCAGGTCCTACTATCAAATGGGTAGGCCTTTTTATTAACTCAGCAAAAGAATTTGGAAAAATACACAAGTATACCTCATTCTAGAGTTAAGCTGCAGAAGCTTTGCTCATATCAGAAAACAAACAGCACCAATGAATTCGTGGCATCGAATTACCCAAAAACAATTGTCTCCACACCTCAATTTGAGTATGGCACTTTTAGGCCCATGAGAAATTTCATCTCGTTTTGCGTGCCTACACCTGTAATAAATTCATGGAAAACTTCTCATTTTCTGTGCCTCCATTCGTACGGTCATGTTACATGGTCTAACCCTTGGGCTCTGGAAAGAACCAATTTTTAACAAAATGGGCGGTGGATTTACCAACGAGGTCGTTTGGCATGTTGGTTGGTGGATATATATTAAGGCGCTTTGTTGGAGGAGGTTCCGGGGTCAAGCCCACGGACCTCCATTTTAATACATTGTGGGCTATATATATGTGTGTGTGAGAGTTATTGTTTTAGTCCCATGCTAACTTTGAAGTATGGTTTGATATGGAGGATCCCGTTGTTATCACCCTGTAATTTCCAGGAGGAAATCGGCAGGGGTAACAACAAAACCACTTCAAGTCAAGAATCTATCCCTCTGAGACTCAGAGAGGGATGAAGGGGATGTTAGGCTAGTTATGAAATACAAGGTTTTTGTTTAAGAATTGGGTAGGGGCAAAGAAGAGGAACCATTGGGAAATTGAGTCACAAGCTGAGTTTCAATCAAAGACAATTTCTACAGACAGCCTTACAGGGAAAGGTAGGCACTCTTGTTGGATTATTTGAGTTTGATTTTGAATTTGGAGGAGAATATGAGAGTACCAACAATAACAGGGCAATCAAGAATCTTGAAATTAACCATTGAGCAAAAAACATTGACAATTATGTCAAAGCCAAAAACAGAGTGTATGTCTCAAAACATTTTCTTCTTTGAACTTATTTGCATAATTCAGAGTATGAATAACTTAAGAAAAACAATGGAAACAAATTATAGTGAATAAGAAAAACTTCACCACCAATATTAACACATGAATCTTGTAACTGTTGTGACTGTATTATTGGATTGATGAAATACAGAAGGCTTTGTGAGATCTGATACAAGATTAAAACATGGTCTCTGACTGATCAACATTGTACATTCGAATTATTACAATATATATATAACCAACTCTCCCTAGGCTCGGGAGGTCGAATTCAACCACCTCAGCCAAAAATAGGAATAAAATCCCTAAAAATCTTGAACTGTCTATCATGAAAGACGGGCCGAACTGCTGAAAAAAGGGGTCAACTCAAACATTTGTTTCTCCTTAACAGTGACACATGTTTATAAAAAAATATATTTTATTTTATATGAGCATGTTATGGACAAAAAGTTATTTCGGTTTTTTCAAATTCACCTCCAGCACACTGAAACAGCTCCCGCAAAATCAGGACTGAAACAGGAAAAACAAAAAACTAAAAAATGGGGCTGAAAGATGGATTTGATTCTCCCTTCTCCTGACACCTGTGTAAAATATGGGAAAGGTTTGTGTTATTTATCCCGTTCTAAACAAAAACCTCTCTCGTATTTTGAAAATGCATCTCATTTTTCCCATTATCCTTCTCGGAAGTCGAACAGGTAAAACTAGCAAAAAACGGTTTTATTTGGGAAAAGCGGTTTTGGAGAGGCAGAGTGGTTTACTCAAACCCCCCCTAAGGTGGTAAGTGGTATTGGTAGGGGGGGTTCTGAGTTCACCATGAGGTGACAAGTGTCCCTCCCAATACCACTAACTCAGACCCCCTCATTAAAGCTCGAAAAGAACGGGGGGTCCGACTTAATTCATGAGCATTGATTTGTTTGCTTTGGGATATGTGCATAAGGTGCGCATTATGTTTTTATTTTATTTGTTTCTGTTTGTTTTGTTTTTTATTTTTTTTATTACTTTTGCTTGTTTTATTTATTAAGCTTTTTGTTTTACGTGTTTTAATTTGTTTTTTCAATTAATGTTTTATATTATTGTTTTGTATTTATTATTTATATGTTTTTTCATTGTTTTATAATGTTTAGTATGTGTTTTATTTTAGTTTTTGTTCCAAGTTTAATTTTTATTTATTATTTAATTCTAATACACTAACCTAATTGTTAATCTTAATTAAACTAACCTAATTACTAACTTAATTAATTATTGTTAATCAGTTACAAGCCTAGGTTTTAATTAACTATTAATTAACTTATTATTAACAACCCTAACCTAGTTTTGTTAATCTAACTACAGTAACTTAATTAAATTGATTTTATTATGCTAATTAGTATTAAAAATACCACTAGAATTTATTATTAACCTAATGTTTTTTATCCTAATCTTGTTTATTCATGTAGGGATGAAAATGGTGGGGGTGAAGATATGGAGGGCAAGGGCATGAAGGGCACAACGGGGTGATGAAGGATCAGGCAAAATGGATGGAAGGGGACATGGAATCAACGGAGCCCAACAAGATAGATGTCTTTGTTATGGGACCAATGCCAAATAAGCAGCCGAAAAATCGAGTTACCTATGATTATAGGACCCCAACACCCGCCAGATCTGGCGGTGAACTCTTGGTGGATTATCATATATTTGGAGGACTAGGGGGTTGGTGCCAGCCAACCCCTTTTCCAATTTTGAAATTTGGTTGTTGTCTGTCCTTGGGAATTTTTTCTCTTCCATGTGGTAGCCCACGACTAGGCCACATGGTGACCATTCATTGTCCCACATCACCTTATTGCACAGACATGCCATGTCACCTATGCCACATCATCCTACCACATCACTTGTCGGGTGGATGCACGGTCTACCATGTGGTTGTATGGACTGTCACATTGCACTTTCCCATTGGTCCACAGTTTTAAGCCCTAATATTGACTCATTACTCCTTAATTGGGGAATATTATATTAGTAATGTTATTTTATTTATGTCGGCTTACGACCATTATTTGTAATTATACCTCCTAAAATGTCTCCTATATATACCAAGGAGACATTTTCATTTTGAATCATCTTGTACATGAAAATTTAAGTGGGGTAAAAGGAGGTTGCCCCCTCGAAGAGGCTTATTATCTTAAATTAACTCTTTTTCAAGGCGTTGAGTACTTTTTCTGAGGTTTTTCTATGCTATATTGATATTTGGTTCTTAACATATGGTATCAGAGCTCAAGGTCTTGGGGTTTCACTGCTACATCTGAGACACCTTGGAATTTTCGATATAACATTTTTTCTACAACGTTTCAGAAGGAACAACTTGGAAGATATTTAGTATATGGATCAAGGTACGTTGGGTTCAACATTCAGCTCCTAAGGCCTTATACTTTTAGAGATACAGCCTGTACAAGATAGGGTTTTGGAATCATCCTGAACTGATTCATTGTGAAATTTTCGCTATAAAAACATTTCTGTAACGTTTCAGACCCTGAACTCAAAATGCTATTTACAAAAATTAGTAAGGTATCTGTGGTACAAAGTTCATCTTCCGGGTCATCCTAAATTTGTAGATACACCCTGTGTAAGATAGGGTATCTGACTAGTCCTATTGACTAGTCTCAAGAAGGTGTTCCAAGTAAAACAATCATAACTTCTTCCCAGAGTATCCTAATTGAGTGGGACTGGTTTCATTGGATCTTGGACAGTCTGTAGTATTTTTGGTGCAAGTTGCAGAATTGTATATGAATTATTTTGTGTGGGGAATGCTATACAAGTGAGATCTTTTGGAAAGGAAAAAAATCGACAAGTTGTGGGGAATTTACCGTAAATTCCACTTGGCACATCCAATTTTGATCAGACCTGTGGCATTGCAGAGAATAAATATCAGAGAACTACATAAAAGAAAGTTTCATACCCAGAAGGGCAGAAACTTGGGAGATACAACAGAAGAAATATTGTCTAGTAGAACCACCTCAAAATCAAGGTTCAAAAGTGGTACTTGGCTAACATGCCACCAAAAAAGGGAACTTCTACACCAAATAAGCCTACAGAAAATCCTACTTGGACTCTTGATGAAAGTGAAGAAATGTGTAGGGACATAAATGAACTACAAAATAAGATGGATTCAATGGAAGCTAAGTTGGATACTAAGATGGATTCAATGGAAGCTAAGTTGGATACTAAAATGGATGGTTTAAAAGGGGAGATCATGGAAGTATTGAAAAATTTTGTAACAAAGAAGACACCTGAAAGTGAAAATGCATCCCATGAAATTCATGATGAGGACATAAGGAAGGT
>SNQJ01S0037000.1:0-12146 GCA_010110895.2 Picea sitchensis
CGTGATGACTAAATTTAGAATGCTTCCAGAACCCTATATTACACATGATATATCTCCAAAATTGTAAGTCGTAAGGAGATGAAATTTGAACCCCATGTACCTTGATACATCTACTAAATATCATCCAGGGGGTTCCTTTTGAAACATCATATAAAAAAAATTATAGTGAAAATTACAAGGTGTCTCATATGTAGCAGCAAAACCCCAAGACCTTGAGCTTTGATTCCTAATGTTAAGAACCAAATATAAAAAAAAACATAAAAAAACCTTAGAATAAGTACTCAATGCCTTGAAAAATAGATAATTTCATATAATAAGCCTCTTCTAGGGGGAAACCTCCTTATACACCACATAAATGTCCAAATACCAGATGATTCCAAATGAAAAGGTATCCTTGGTATAGATAGGAAACTAAGATGTACAATTACAACTAATGGACCCAATATGACATAATTAAAATAAAATTGCTAATATAGTATGCCCTAATTAAGGGGTAATGTTACACTATTTAGTGCTTAACATTACCACTGCAACCTGCATACATGCACGAAAAAATGTACAAACACTTTTGTACGACTAGTTCCACTCGTACAATTTCTTCCTTCTGCGACTGCCTCTCTCTCCCACACATGCGATGTGCTTTTCCCTGCCAAGAAAATAAAATAGAGAGTCATCAACCCTAGGCCATATTTTCCATCATTCATAATTTCCCTTTCTTGAAAACACCAAGTCACCTAGCAAAAGTGTAGACTCACTTATGCTAACTCCATCCTTTCATAATGATCACATGTCACAATGACCTCTCTCCTTTATATACAAGTATAATTAGTGAGTTTATGAGCCCTTCTTAAACCAAACAATTAATTATAATATTTTATTCCACTTTGTGGGTGTGACACCCCATCACAAGCCCACAAACCCCATCAAATTTCCCATGAGGCCCTATCCTCATTCCAAGCCAATTTGACTGAAACGAAAGGTTGATTTGGTGGCAATGAAGATTCCCACATGCCTGACACCCTGGCCTCTTGTGGGTATACCTACCGAAGCTACAACAACCAACATAAACACCTTCCTCTTTACATAATTGAATATTTTTCTTGCTCCTCCCCATAATTTTATTTTGTATGCTTATTTTCTTCATTTAGTGTCATTTATACATGTTTATAATATCATAATCATGTTGTTGTGTTATTTATGCAAGTTCTCCATTGGTTTTTTAAATATATACATAAGTTATGTTTTGTTTTCTTATGTGTAGGTGTTTGGAGTACAATAGGGAGCTCACTCCTCCTCCCCTCATCTAGTTGCAATGGATCAAGAGAATTACCAGTGAGGATATGTTAGGTGGAGGTATCTTTCTACCCCATTCCTTCCATCCCTTATATTTTATGGTGGATTTTGCATACATATATATAAGATAACCCATTCACATTTTTTTTAGGGTTCAAACCACCCTACAAGTGAAGTACTTTGATACTAAACCTATCCCATTCTTCTTCCAATAGATTGGTGACTCCACTAGGGATTTTTTCCCATTTTATCAAGTCTTTCAAAATTCCTTTGGTTTGATAAGTTTGAATATTTAAATTTCTTGAGGAATCCTTGTTTTATAGTTGGTTTTGGTTGTCTAAGACACTCTTAATCCATCATGACCATATGCATGCTCCCTCATAACCATTGAAGTAGTTCAAGTGCCACATTTGTTCCAGATCCAAGTCTAGACTCAATTGTTCTTATTTCTTATGAGTTACAACTTGACTAGTTTAATTTTTTTTGAGTTGGTGACACAATTGTTCATAAAAGAATTGTGTCGACCATTTTATTTTCCAAATTTCAAGCAAAACCACATGGTTTCCTTGTTTATAGGATTTTATATTGTAAGTTGCCTATTACTTGAGATAATACACATCCTTTCGTCTTGATTTTAATTATTATAATAGTTTTAGGTGATTAAAAATACCTTGGTGAAATTGAATATTTTTAAGGCACACCTTCTCATGTGTTCTCTTTACCCACTATTGTTAAGTGATTTTGGTGAATAAGAAGCATATTAAAGGTTTATTTGCTTCCTTGTTTATTGAAATCAATTATTTCAAAAAAGAGGTTTTGCTGTCAACATTTTCAAGATTTGGTACATTTATCTCATTTGCAAGAAATCTCCAACAGACCATGGTGCACACCTATTCACACCTAAAAACTATAGCTTGGTGTTAGAATACTGAGAGAANATGAGCACTTTTTACCACTTTCAATCACAATATATATATAAACTTCAACTTTATCAACAGTATTCAATAGTTTATCACTTATGTATTCAATATATCATTACATCATAAACAATATCATTCATCAGTGCATAATAAACAACCGTAGATACATAATACATCAAAATTTACATGGAAACCCAAATGGGAGAAAACAAAAAGATGTTTTCTTATATATATACATATAATACATTCATAGGAAGCACCAACTTCCAAATTCTCCAACACCAACTGGAAGAAGGATCCAACCACCTATTTAAAGGCTCCAAACTGAAGTAAGCTACAACTCCCTAAATTCTCTAGCTACAACTGGAAGGAGGCTCCAACCCCCCAGCTTATAGGCTCCAACTTGAAGGAAGCTCCAACTTCGTGTATTCTTTGGCTCCAACCAGAAGGAGGCTACAACCCCTTGATTTACATGCTCCAACCTGAAGGAAACTACAACTCCCTAAATTCCCCGACACCAACCGAAAGGAGGCTACAACCCCCTTTCCTTGGTAGTGACTCAAAATGTCACTACCAATGATCAACCTGTAACTCCCACTATCATCAACCAACCTGTCACTGTCATTGTCACATCAACCAATAACTGATGATCAACCAATAATCCAACCTATCACTGTCCCTATCACTATCAGTGTTAGTGTCACTGTCATTGAAATATCATCATCAAACAACCATAACCAGATCCACTCACATGGATACCAAAACCATCACCATACCATATACACCAACCATGTACCAGAACCTGTACCGTACCATGTACATCAACCTATACCATACCATGTGCATCAACCATGTACATCAACCCACACCATACCATGCATCAACCATGCATATCAACCATGTACCACAACCTGTACCATACCATGTATAGAAACCATGTACATCAACCATGCACCAAAAGTTGTACCATACCATGTACCAAAACATGTACCATACCATGTACCAAGATCACTAAGAAGTGACTCTAACAATGTACCATATCATAATCAACTCATAACATCACCAAGATGTGTCTCAATATAACCAATCATGTACCATAAGATATGCCAAGTGTAGGTATCATAACATCAATGATCAACCACATACCTCAATCGTATACCAACACCACGTACCATGTACCAAGAATCAACTATGTACCAAATGATGTTCCTCAACCAAGTATGATCCAGGTGGATATCTGTCGCCACCCACCTTTTCCAACTGGCTCAAAACAATTTTTTGGCAATTTTGGTAATTTACTACTTTTAGCAGTTTTTTCGGGTCCTGAACTTCCGAAGCCGTTTTGAGTCCCTAAACGACGTTTTTTGGGAAAACGGGGAGAAACATGAAATTCCTTCAATGTTTCTCACACAAAAATTGTAGTCCTCGGATAGATATTTCTAACGAGGTATCGAGTGCCCCAAACGAGGATCGTATGCAAAAGTTATGCCCCCGAGAAGTTGACGTATCAACTACCCCCATCAGGGCCTGCAAAACTTTTGGCTTTTCATCTTCCAAGGTTAGGGTTTTGGATTTTCCTTATGGTAAAAAGGCCCTTAGAGCCTCATTGTAACGATCATCTTCTTGCAAATGCGAGGAGCCATCACATCTCTTCTCATAGATAAGCTGCCACCATTCTAGCGAGTCTTTCACTTTGTATTTTTACAGTCTCTGTACATTTATTTCATTAATAGAAATCATGTATTAATGTATATCTTTGCCTCTGGTTATATTCTCTATATATCTCTATTATATTACTTTTTCTCTTTCAATATCTCTGTATATTTCTATGTTATATCTCTGCTCTCATTTCGTGCCGAAAATAATCCGGATCAGTGGTATCAAAGTTGGTTGCTCTTGATCGTATTTTTCAGTGCATGTCTCGGACGAGGTCCGAGTATAGAAAGTTGGGTCTTGAGCTTGTCTCTCTTGAATAAAATCATTCTCGCACACCCAAGAAACCCTCCATGGTGGAATAAAAGAGAAACGATGGAGCATACGATCCTATCAATCTGTTTCTTGAGCAAGCTCTCATGCGACAGAGGGACGAAATGATGGAGAAATTTTCCCACATCCTTCAACGCTTTCTGGTAGAAATAGGCACATCTTCATCAAATGGCCACTTTGGAGGTGCCTCGCCTTTCAAGGTACAAGTTAATATTGATATTCCTGTATTTGAAGGACAGATAGATGCAGAAGCCCTAAACAAATGCTTAAACCTGCTAGAAGGTTATTTCTCTGTTCACAATTTTTCCGACAGAGTAAAGATCACCTTCACACTCCTTAAAGCTCTCCCCCATGTCAAACATTGGTGGGAAACTTACTGGGAGAAGAGTTCCACATAGGCGTCTGGAATATATGGGGCCAAGCCCACTTGGTATTTTTTTGCGGATGCAGTAAAGGAACAATATTACCCCGTTGGAAACTATGAGGACCAATACATGAGATGGACCACACTGCGGCAAGAGAGGGGCCAAGCGGTTCTAGAGTTCACTAATAATTTCCATACCTTTCACACCAAGATGGGTATCAAGTACTCTGAATGAAATTTGGTTCTAAAATAATGTGGGGATTTACACAGATACATCCAAACTAAAATGGATTTTCTGGACATCTCATCACTCAGTTCTGCTTATCGATATGCTATTAAAATCGAGCAGAAATTTAAGAACAAAAAAAAACGGGATTCGGGTCTGCAAATCTGCAACAACCAAAGTATGAGAAAGACGACCCTAACAAACAATCTCCCAAAAACCAATCCAATCCATAGGAAAAGAAGGGTCACAGAAAGACGAAGAAGGACACTAGAAAATGGTGTGATTCCACAAAATCCCCTGGCACAACACCGATGAATGTCATTCAAAATGGTCATTGGTGGTTGATATCAAAGACAAGGAGTCGAACCTTGATTCAAAATCTGATTCTGAAAATACTGGTAAAATACAGATCATCGACACAAACCCCACTACTATTGTCGTGACCGCAACAATTCAACCAGAAGAACCAATAGATCCTAAAGAGGGGGAGCACCTTTTTCATTCACAGATGTGGGTGAAGGGGACCCCACTGCATTTTATTGTTGATAGCGGAAGCCAGAAGAACCTCATCTCAACAGAGGTAGTCAAACAGTTGGGATTGTCGACAACACCACACCCGCAACCATACAACATTGGGTGGCTTCGCCAAGGACGAGATATTCATGTTAGACAACAGTGTCGATTGTCATACGACATCTAACCCTTCAAGGATGAGGTATTATGTGATGTTTCCCCACTGGATGTATGTGATTTTCTCTTGGTCCAACCATATATGTGGACATTCCATGTTGTTTATGAGTCTCAACCCCGCAATGTAATTGTTTCTCTAGGGGGTCATCTCTACAAAATACCAGAGTTAGTTTTGACTTTTGTTCCACCTAAACACTGTCGCAAGGCAGTATCTCATACTGAAAAATTTAGCTTCTTCACAATCTGTTCAAAAGGGGAACAAAAGGACACTGCAACCACTACAACCTCGCCCCAAGCAACTTCTATCTAACAGAAGAAGGTCGACAAAGTTGCAGCAAAGCACAAATATTCCTTCTACACATCGTCCTCTCATGTAGCTCAACTTGTTGGACAACCTCAGCCTCAACAGGTTCATGATAGACTTCCACAAACTGAGCAACGCGACGTCTCCAACAAGGCAAGCAGCTCACCAAGATTTAGATTCAGCAAACGCTTTTTCCTCTCCCCTGGGCACTCAACACAATGGAGACCATGGATTCCTAAGGAGGGAGGATTGATCTAGGTGGATATCGATGGCCACCCACCTTTTCCAACTGGCTCAAAACAATTTTTTGGCAATTTTGGCAATTTACTATTTTTAGCAGTTTTTTGGGTACTGAACTTTCAGAGTCGTTTTGAGGCCCTAAACGACATTTTTTGGGGAAAAAGGGGAGAAACATGGAATTTCCTTCGATGTTTCTCCTTCAAAAATTGTATTCCTCGGATGGATATTTCTAACGAGGTATCGAGAGCCCGAAACAAAGATCATATGCAAAAGTTATGCCCCCTGGAAGTTGACGTATCAACTACCCCCATCAGGGCCCACAAACCTTTTGGTTTTTCATCTTCTGGGGTTAGGGTTTTGGATTTTCCTTATGGTAAAAAGGCCCTTAGAGACTCATTGTAACAATCATATTCTTGCGAATGTGAGTATCCGTCACATCTCTTCTCAGAGATAAGATGCCACCATTATAGGGAGTCTTTCACTCTATATTTTTACAGTTTCTGTACATTTATTTCATTAATAGAAATTGTGTATTATTGTATATATTTGCCTCTGGTTATATTTCTGATATATCTCTGTTATATTACTATTTATCTCTCAATATCTCTTTATATTTCTGTGTTATATATTCACTCTCATTTCGTGCCGAAAATAATCTGGATCAAAGTACCAAAGGATGTGCCTCAACCAAGCACCAAAGAATGTGCCTCATACATATGCCACCATATACAATATTATATCATCAATGAAGTGCCTCAAGCATGTGATAACATCACCATGACATATACCAAACCAGAGACCAAGATATCCAAGATATGTCTCTAATGTACCATGACATCACCAAGATGTTTCTCAACATGTACTAACATCACCAATAGATGCCTCAAACATGTACCACAACATCCAATGCATATGCCTCAAACATGTGCCATATCATTCATGATCTTCCTCAAGAATATACCATACAACAAACCATATTCCAAGTATCCAATATGTACCTCAAGGAATATACCAAAACTCACAAATAATGTACCTCAAACATGTGTCATAACCTCATCAAGAAGTGCCTCAAACATGCATCAATATCACTAAGAAATGTACCTCATACAAGTACTAGAAATATGACTCACTCCATGCACTTAAGATGTGCCTCAAGAATTTTTGAATGTCTCAACAAGATACCAAAGACATGCCTCAAGCATGAACCATAACATCACCAACATGTAACCCTCAAAAATGCATATAGACATACCTTTACACCTGTAGTTGACCTTATACATAAGATTTCAGACCTATAGCTCTTTCTCAGTCTCAACAACCTGGTACTAGCATCCTCCCCAAATTTGACTTAGCCTTGTGGGACTAAGAGCAGTAAACTAGCGGGGCCTCATAGGACAAGGTCCGTACAACCCATGGGAGTGCCTCATGGGACACTAGTAGTTTGACCCGTTGGGGTCATCCAAACTAGGATTTCTCAAAACCCTCGCTCTGCCCTACAATACTGAAAATTTCTCCTTCGCACTTCCTTCATTGCCTCATACTTGCTACGCCATATTCTACAAATAGATCAAGTGTGCTTACATAGAAGATATTCAATAAAGTTGTGTGTGTAAGAATGAAAGGCTTCTTGTTGTGTATTTATACTTTTCCAAGTAAATTCTTTCCTTAACTTAAGGACTTCTTGTTGCAACCAATTTACGCTTTAGTTAATGACTTGTAACTATTTAGGGGCTTCTTAACCCTTCTTCGGGGATTCCAACTTCATGACCTTATAACTCCTCAACTATGAGGAACTATGTGACGTACCACCTACCATTGGAAACTATATGATGAATACTATACATCTATATGTGTGTTACCTGCATTTACATTGTCCTTCATGTCCTTATTCCTCAAACAACTTTGGGCTTCATGACCACACCTCTGTGGCTTCTTGTAGACTTATTCAAATGCACCCATCACATCTGTTGACATCAATGAAAACTACTTTTGTTGACATCAATGTTAACCAACTACCCAACAACATCAATTCCAACCAAATATCCAACAATCTCCCCCTTTGGCATTGATGGAAACACTCATACTCCACCTGTGACCAATGCTCCTGATATTTCTCTCCTCATATTTCTCTCCCCATTTGACATCAATGGAAAAGGGTATCTCCCTTTGGGGATGCTCCCCCTGTCTTCATGCTTCGGATCTTTCTCTTTCTTCCTCTTAGACATCATATGAAAAAGGGTAACTCCCCTTGTCGATATGTCTCCCCCTGTCTTCATGCTTCTAATCTAGTCCCTCTCTCTGACAATTTCTCTTCCCTTGATTTATTTGCAAGATGTCATTAATTTCTCTTCCCTTGATTTATTTGCAAGATGTCATTTAGATCAATGCTTCTCAGATATACTTCATTTTCTCTTCGATGTTTCCTCTTTGTATTGGTGATTCCTCTTGTAATTCATTGGCATCTATAAAAATATTCAAAAAATTATTTGACGTCAAATCTTCATGGCTTGTCAAATTCACAACTAAGATATCAATGACCATGTCATTCAACAAATTCCTTCTAATTATACTTTGTTGAGGGTTCTCTTCCCTATTTTTTGTGCCTTTCACTGCTTTCCTTCCTATGACTAACTGGTTCCATATATCAATATGATTTCATCCACAATTATGCATCTTATCTTACTTATGTCTTATGTATTTTCCAAATATCTCACAAAATCACGTCATAACAATTGTCTACAACTCTGCTATGATGCTAACCCATTTGCAACTAATCACAACATATTCCTTGTTGCTCAATTTGTATGTTCAATATGCAAATAAGACTCTATGTGTTTGCAACAATCTGTACTGAATATATCCCTGTCTGAATACATATGTGGAATCCTCTATACAATCATGAACCTCTTCCTGAGAAGTGTGCCAATGATATACTTCATAATTGTCAGTTGATACCTGCATGGGTATGTGTTCTAAAGGTTTCTCCTTAAACAATCAAAATATCACAAGACATTCTACACTTAAGTCATCAAACCACTATGAAATTTCTTTTCCAAAATCCACAAACACTCTAGACTGCTCGAAAGACAGTTCTCTAATTTGTAGAGTTGTTGCTTAGAATCCCCCTCTTCAATATTCATATTTACTGGGAGTCTCCAAGATGGATGGCTCGGAAAAATATCTGCTCTTATGCAGAGTAATCTTCCTCTTCATCTGTGTATTCATCATTTTCCCAAATTATTACATTCTTTTCATTTTCTTCTTGAATCCTAACATTTTCCTCTTCATCCTCTTCTTGGATTCTTCCATCTTCCTCTTTTCCTATATGTTCATCATGATATTGCGCTTATGCAAATCTTGTGAGTATGATCTTTGGGACCTAGTTTTCATTCATCTTCTCTTATTGTTTTCCATTTCTTCTCCAAACCTTCTTGTATATGAATTCAATGTTTTCCTTCATGGGAGGCTCTATCATGCTTCTAAAATATCGATCTATGTGACCATAATTGTGGAATTTGTAACATTCAATATTGGAGAGAGCCACATAATCATCTCTTCTTTGAACATTTCTTCCAGATGATCTTCAATCTATAGATTTATGTCCAAAGTTATTAAATGTAAAACAATGACCCAAAAATAAATTTTGATACCTGGCATTGAATGATGTTCTTTGTGGTGTAGTCCTTCTGAATTTTTGTCTTGGATGATCACAATATTCTCTTTGGTTGTTTCCTTCACAATGATTGAAGTTTCCTTGTTTCCTGAATGTAGAAGGTATTTTGTATTCATTCCTCTCTGACTCTTGATGACCATGATTCCTTCCTTTGAGAACTTTTGCATAACCCTTTTGTTTTTTTTCTTTCATCATGGAGCTTGAACCTTTCTCAAAATGAACATTCTTGTATCCTAGTCTAGATTTGTGACTATATGGCCTTTGACTCTAGAATTTTTTTTCTAACACTTGAGAACTTTTCAAGTTCTTGTTGAGCTTGTTGAATTCAACTCTCAATGTCATGACTTCCTTTTCAAGATTCTCACACTCTTTTTCTTTCTTTATCATCTAGATCTGCATTACTTCTTCCCTTTTGTTTCCTTCTTCAAGTTGGGTTTTCAAGGAGACGGTTTCTTCTTTGAATGATTTGTTTTTCTTCCTTTCTTTCTTCAGCTCAGTTAAAGCACTAATTAATTTTTCTTCAACATCCACTTCAACTTCTTCTTTGTCACTTTCAGAAGTTATTTTCTTAGTTTTCGTAGCCATAAAGAGTACTCTTTATGAATCACTATTGTTTTTATCATCTTCATCAGATGAGGAACTATCTTCTCTTGAGTAAATAGTTTTCTTCAAGGCTTTCCTTTTATCTCCTTTCTTGTTTCCCTTTTCATATTTCTTTTCTTTGTTGGGATATTGTTCTTCATCACTATCTAACTTCTTAGCATAAGGAAACTTATTTGAAAAATGACCAATTTTACCACAATCAAAACATTTTAAGGGAAGCATACATTTGTACTTGTCAGTGCCTCTCTTCAAATGTATTAAAAAGTTGGATATTTCTTCATCTTCGTCTGAATCATTGTTGTGGATGCAGTTTGTCTTTGACTCATGATTTTTGTTCTTCTTTGTCTTCTAGGATTCTTTGAAATCTTCTTTTGTCTTGGATGGATTTTCTTGTTATGTTCTCATTTCATAGGTTGTAAATGTTCCATGTAGCTCATCCATGCTTAGTGTACCAATATATGGTCTTTATTATAGGGATGAAATATTAGGATCAAACCTCATTGGAAGAGACCTTAGTATCTTCTGAACAATCATAGAATCTTCAACTTCTTCTCCCAATCCTTTAATCACATTCACTGTTTCATCAACTCGTAAAAAGTAAGATGCAATGTCTTCATCTTCCTTCATTTTCAATTGTTGAAATTGATCTCTGTAATTTTGAAGATTGGCTACTTTGAATTTGGCATCTCCTTCGTAACTATTCTGAAGTTTTTCCCAAATCTCCTTTGCAAAATCACAATGCATAACCTTGACATATATTGAATCAACCAGACCATTTAGGATATCATTTTTATCTCTCAAATTGTTTTTACTGATTTTCTTTCCATCGTTATCGGTTGGTGGAGTGGCAAGCTCTTTGTATCTATATACTACTGATTTAAAAACTTCAAGTCCATGTGCTTGTACATATCTTTTCATTCTTTTTCTCTAGAAGGAATAGTTTTGTCCATCAAACCGTGGTACTCCAATCTTAGTGTATTCCATGATCTTCCTTCCAATGGTTAAACTATTTTCTTTGAAGGATCGACTATGATACCAATTGTTGGAATATTGAGAGGGGGGTGAATCAGTATGAGCACTTTTTACCACTTTCAATCATTGTATATATAAAATCAAACTTTATCAAAAATATTCAATAGTTTATCACTTATGTATTCAATATATCATTGCATCATAAAAAATATCATTCATCAGTGCATAATAAACAATTGTTGGGCCCTTCATTTTTTATAAGGAGTTGCGCAAGAAGGACTACAGCCCCATTTTTGGCCCAGTACGATTTGTGCAAGCTACATAAGAAGCAGGACAACAGGGCAAGGAGAAGTAACATAAATCAATTGCAAAAAGGACAATCCAATGCCAACAAAGAAAAAGGGGTTGCAACATAACAAGAAAGCATGCTATACAAAGCCAGAAGACACGACTTAGCTTATATATAGGGATGAATATAATTGTAAAAGGGTTTTTGGTTGATTTTGGTTGGGTTTTGTTAGTATCACAAGTGTAAGGTTTGGTCATAGTTATTGTCTACTGCTAAGAAGTCATATTTTGAGTCTGTAATGTAATCCATACGCCATTTTGGAAGTTAGAGCTCTGCGATGTGAGTCCAGAGTGAGGAGTCTATAACAGAGTGTTATTGTGTATCTATGATATTGTAATGGAGAAAGACCTTAAGATAATATATGAAGAAGGATCCAAAATTTCAAAATATGTTGTGTCTTTCTGCGTTTATCCATATGTATTGTATCTTTACAGTACTTCTTTATGGTTCATAAGTTCCACATGATGTCTCTATGTTTGAATGATTTTACGCAACATAAGTAGCTTCAGTTCTTGTGTATATGAGT
>SNQJ01S0037000.1:23836-42064 GCA_010110895.2 Picea sitchensis
TCAAACTTGGGTCCATTACCCAAACCATTGTGCTACCATAATTTGTTACCAGACTTTCTTCAAGGGTTGAAATCAATGACAACCAACCCAATTAATCAACGGCTTGACCATGAAACTTCGATAAAAATTACAATCAACAAGAAGGAAAAAGTAGGAAAAATCAAAATGGTAGGAATAAAAACAACCAAAACTTGGATCAAGGGGGAAACCGGTGCAAGCCCAACAATAATCATAATGAAAATAATAAAATGTAATCTAGAACTTGTTCCCTCATAACCAACAATTGATCTAAGTAGTAGATTTCCATAATTAGTGATAATTGTAGTATCATTTCCAGATATGAATTGTGTTGGAGTTAAGAAATGCCCAACATTTTGAGTGAACACTCCATGCATCATCAATTGATCCAAATTAATCTAATGTGAGATAGAAAAGAGTGATCCCATGGAGTGAATACATAGATTTAGAGGGAATTATCCATTAGAAATAATTACAAATTATTTATTAGTAAGGGGATTGGGTCAAAATAATAAATAAACATGGAAGATAAATGGTCAAAGTAATAAATTATTGTAATATTTCAAAATAATAATGGTCAAGATTATATTACTTAAATACCGGGGAATAAGGCCATTACTCTTGATAGATGTGATATAGATGAAGGTGCCACCTCTTGCATGATGTCCATGCTTACATGGATGAAAATTAGATACCTAGTTATGATCAAATCAAGAAGTATGGTATGGGATTTCGATGGGAGGCCATTCTAATCTGAAGGAATTTGTCTTATTGTCTTCATTGAGTTGACTTGGAAATTTTTCATTCTGGACATCACTATCATGTCTAGACCCTTGATTATGATATTCTCTTAGGCCATGACTACATACATGTGATGCACACTTTTGTATCTACCATTTTGTGAGTGATGCATTTCCTTATGAGAAGCACATCATAACCACTTACCAACTTGTGTTAGGAAACCCTCACCTAGACTCTCCTTCTTTTGGTTATGTCATTGAACAATCTTCACCCCTAAATGAACCTCTTGACGAGTTCTATAGTGATTTTTTTTATCACTACTACTACCTTATCCAAACACTTTCTCAATGATGAGACCATCCTAGAATCCTTGGTAGACACAAAACTCCCGTGGGATGAAATGCACCATCACTTATCCTTTCTCTCTACACTTCGCCTTATGATATTAGAAGAATTTGCAACTGAAACTTGGCTTAGACTTCATTCATGACAATGTGGTTGGTTTAAAAGCCTTATCCATACCCTTGATACATTTGAAAGGGAACTTAGAAAACTTATCAAAAACAAGTAAAATTTACCTATCGATAAAAACTAGAGTAGTACAAAATATCATCTTAAGAATTGATTATACACTTGCCAAAATCACCACACATACGACTATTTTTAAATAATTTTGTGATGTCTTTTCTTGTTCATATGATGAAATTCCCGGCATGGACCCTATCATCACCAAACGTTATATTGACACAAGGTTTGACATCCACCCCATACACAATTAGCAACATCCAATCCATCTAGGTAAACAAAATGTCATTAAGGTTGAAATATAAGCAGTAGCAAAAGCTAGTTTATCTAATACCCTACACCACTTAGGTCTCAAATATTGTCTTGGTCAATAAAAAACAAGGGATTATTTGAATATGCATAGAATTTCAAGATTTTAATAAGGCATTCCCAAAAGATAATTACCCTATGCCTTTCATTGACTAGGTTATCAACCCTTGCATTGGCCACAAAGTCCTCTCTTTCATGGATGAATTTTCTGGTTACAATTAGACCCAAATTTGTAAGCAATATTGAAGTAAAATTGCATTCACAACATTGCGGGTCATTTTTTCCTACAATGTCACATATTTCGACCTTAAAATCATCAAATCCACCTTCCAGTGGGCCATTAAGTATGTATTTTATGTCATGATAGATAAACTATTGTCATTCTTGGATGACCTCATAGCCAAATTGACAAAGACGAATAATCACCTCAAAGATATGAGAATTATGTTCGTATGATTATTTCAATCCAAAATCATACTTAACCCACTCAACTATGTGTTCTCTATCACCACAATATGGATCCTAGGTTTCATCCTATCCAAATAGGGGATCACACTAGACCCTATTAATGTCCACACCATCTTCTAATCACCCCCTTGAAAATGATTCACCAACTTCAGAGTTTACATGGTCAAGTAATTTTTCTCCAATGATTCATTCTTAACTATGCCTCAGTTGTACACAACTTCCTATGCCTACTTTCCAAGCTCAAACATTCCCTTATATTAGCTCCAAGAGTAAACCACCCATCTTTTATCAAGAATTTCTCCTCTATGTTGTTGCCTCAACACACTTGGTTGTTGTTATATTAGCCATGTAGATGATGAGTAACAACACACATACTATTATACACAAAATTGTCATGTGTGAAATTGATGACTTCATTATATCTAACAAATTAACCCATAACAATTTCCATGTTTCCGAGAAAGTAATAAAGAAATGAATCAACTAACAACAAATATATGATGGGAATTATAAAATGTGCAAAAAACATAGTCTATCAATTGCAACTTTGAATACATGTAACTTGCAAGCCCATATTGGCGATACATTTCTTGGTGAGGACATAATGAATAGAAAGATCCTTTGTTTCCAAGGAATGCATTCAAATTCCCCATCCAAAAACAAACAAATTACCAAATTCAATTTCAACATAGCATATTTGTTTCATGGTGTTCTTTCTTACATAGAAAAAAACATTGAACTTATTGCAATGGAAAAAATTTATGGGCACAAGATCAAACTATTTTGAATAGGCAATTATGCACAATTGCCTTTTTTCATAATGAACACATATGCTTCTCCATTTGCATGTGTTTAATCAATAATCACCACAATTGCAAAAACCAAAACAAAATCAGTTCACATGCATCACCATTTTGAAATTGTTGGTGAATTTAATATTGACCTCCATGCAAATACTAACATAATCAAAAATAGTAATAGAGTACATGAGTTCACAACAATTGCCTGAATTATCTAGCAAATATCAGCTAAAGACACAGGTTGTTATTGATAACATTTGAACAAATTTAGCTATTGAGAATTGTGAGCTCCATATATTGAAGACATATTGCAATGACCATTATGTAGTTTTTCCCTCATTGTGCTTCATGTGAATTTCATAAATAACACATTGATTCATGTCATATCTTTCCTACTATCATGCATATCTTTCTTTTAGTTATTTTGGCAAAAAAATGCAATATGAAAAATACTAATTTCTATAAATTTAGGCACATCAATCTACCAAGTGTCAAGATACATGTAACACAAGGGTAATAAACTTAGAATCACTACAAAAACTATTACCTTATTCCATTTTCCTCATTTTGTCTTTTCTCTTGTGTTTTTGCTAATGCATTTGTTTTCTAGTTTTCATTTGGCCTAATGGCAGTCACATTATTACAGTCACATAGTGAGTATGGATTCTTCCAACACCAATGACAATGAATCATGAACCATAGAAGAACATTCTTTGAATATCTCAAATTATTTTTCCCTCCCTAGACTCCACCCTTTCCAAATGAAAAAAAAAATTGTAATACAACATTTTCACTTGTGTTATGTGCTATACTTATTGTCCATTGAAACCCTACACATATCATATCATCACCAACTTCCATATTTAGCATTGAAACCCTACACATATCATATCATCACCAACTTCCATATTTAGCATTGAAACCCTACACATATCATATCATCACCAACTTCCATATTTAGCTTTGTACAAGAAGATTCACCAAATTTTTTGAAAGAGATGTGTTGGCACTATACAGACCCAGGCACAATAAAATGCCAAATTCACCTTCCAAGGGGAAACTTGTCTATGTTGACCTAGTGGGTAGAGAGAAGTAAATCACTATAGTTGTGAATATTAATAACACTATGATAGCTCACTTTATCTTGCACTTCTCCTCTGGCATGATCATTCAAGGGAAAAAAAACAACATATGAGAGAGGTGATATAGACTATTTCATTTCATTGAATTTAGATTCATTGGTTGAAATTATCACACAAGTCTGCGAACATCATAGACTTGCATCGGATGCTTGTCAATAGTTAACAAAAAACATCGTATACTCTATTGGGTTAGATAAGTCATCATTGGATGCCACAGTAAAAAAATGTAATACAAAATTACTATAAAAGATGGAGATACACAAAATGATTGTGCAATTATAAAGATTCATCCATTCACAGTCATTTCCCATTTTCCATACTTTTTTGCAAAAACATTTCTGCTTTCTTTTATAAAATGCACAAAATTCAAATATATCGTTGTCTTGCCAATAAAATAATTGAATAAGCGTATAATTTGTTGTAGGTGTAAATGAACAATAAATAAAAATAACCTTTCTTACAAGTGCAACAATAACTAGCATCCATGCCTACGGTCATGTATCTATTCAAATTGTGCTATGAGAAATGGGCCAAGAGTCTTAGAACATATGCTAAATTCTTTAGAAAAATTTGTCGACATGTTGAATGATGATTGCACAAAGGTGCATTTGAAATATTTTTCATAATCAAAGATTAGGCAAGTTTCCATTACTATTTCATTTAATCGAATTAAAATTTCAATTTTAAACCTTCATTCTTGCTCTCTTTTTTTTTCTTCAAAGTGGAGAAAAGAAAAACTAAGACCCTTGCTTGGTTTTAATGTAGAAATTGGTTGTCCATTCCAACCATTTTGTAGAAAATATGGACAATTGATTCTCCACAACTCATCTTATTGCATAAACTACCAAGAAAACACAACTTGTCCTTACAATCATAACCTCCAATGCTCCTTGAAGAAAGAAAATGGGACAATTGAATACACCTTGCAAAAGTTAGTCCTTCGAGAATTCTTTCTAGATCTTGGTAATATTTCCTATGAAGACTACACACTGACCATTTTCATTGACAATGTTCCATTTGTGCAAGATGTCTCAAAAAGACTTGTTCATGCTAATATTAGAAAATCTTGTTATAAAAATGAAAAAAAAAATGTAACTCCCATGGTGTTATTTCTAGACCAATAACTCTTTTCTTATTTTGAAACTCTAAAAAAACAATTATGATGCAACATACCTAGAATTTTGTCTTTAGATGTACAAATACTCTTGTTACTGGTGAAACCTTGAAAATAAAACACAACATTTTTTTTCCTTGGATTTTATGTTACTTTGATCACATGTTCTAATAGAGTCTTGCGTTTATGTTCACCTTCCATTTACTTGAATATCCACAACTATTCTAACAATAGAATTTTTAATTGGCTTCTTGGCATAGGGGCAGACCCAGGGTTCAACGCTTCAACAACACACCAACAAAACCCTAACTATCGACCCTTTCGGCAACACTTGCGAAGCAGATGAAGTGTCACCGGAGGTAGAGGTAAGGGGGTTGCAGGACTCAAGTGTATGGAACCTAGATGGGACACAAATATGTGATCATAATACTTAACATAGCACTTAGCAATTAAAATTCATTAGTCTTTAACCCTTATTCACATTGCAGGTTAAACCTTGGTTACAGAACAATGCAATATTACTCAAGATCTAAGTACATATATCTATTACACATCAAGATCAGTGCACTAAGATTATAAATACATAAACAACATAAACAACATTGCACAAAGCACAACTACACAAGATATACATGGTTCACCCCATTGTGGGGCTACGTCCACCAACTCTTCTTCTCTTATTTATAAGTATCTTCAATCTCCTTACAAGCACCAAGCCACAAGGCCAACTCCGCATAGGACAGGATATCTGCGTGCACCTTGCCATATCCTCCTTCCCCGAGTTAGCTCAAAGMACAAAGCCTTACACAGTCTGTGCACAAAGCACTTACAAAACGTTTGCACTTAGCTCTGCAAGCCTTAACACATTTTCTTGCACATAGCTAATATTAGCACTAATCCATCGGCTCTCTAGGTCTCATCGAACTACTTCTTACATTGCCTGGATACTTATTTATACATTAAAAAATGGGCCTAAACATGGGTAAGACCCATGGGCTGACATCCCATACCCGTTACATAAACCCTAAAACCCAAAAGGCCCTAAAAAAGGGAGAGATCCTATGATCTCCACTTCTCTTGGGTGCTCCATCTTTGACCAGCCTGTTGAAGTCCCAAAAATGATCAAACACGACCAATGTTTCCACACAACTTGGTTGAGGGCCAACAATCCCCCAACACTGACCTATGACTCGTCTCGAGTCACTCTAATCTGGGCAATACTGCTTCAAAGGCCTTGAGCTTAGCTCGAGCTGCCTCGACTTGTTTCTTTGCCAGAGCCTCCTGCTCAGTGAACTCCTGAATGAATTGCTCGGTGACAGGCCCTTCCAGGCATTGTTCCACTGTTGCGACCACTAGTTCTAGTTGTGATCCTTGTATCTTGATTTATTCAAAGAGGGTGCAGGCTTTGTCTTTCACCGGCTAGAGTCGTTGTGTCACTTCCATCACTCTGCTCTGGATAACAGTGACCTGCTGCTGAACTATGCGCTACTCCTGTGATCTCTTCATCTTCTCAATGGTCGTAAGTTGCTTCAGCTATGCTTGCACTATCAATGCCTACTTCTTTTCCTCTTGGAGCTATGCCTCCAATCTCCTCAGCTCCAGGTCTTCTACAAGGCACTCATAGGTCTATGCACTTTGGTTACTTAATTGCTTTCATTCTGAAGCCAGTGCCTTGGTTCTTTCTACTGCGCTCCTGGCAGTTTCTTCCCTTTGATCTCACACTTATTATAGAGTGCTCAACACTGCTTGTAGTTCTAACTCTGCTACTCTTGCTTGAATCTACTGAATGGCTTCAACGAGCTTCCCCACTTGGCTTTCAGTTGTCTCTTCTTCCATCTGAGCCAGGCCCGATACAGAGCGAAGTGCTCTAGTTATTGCTTCTCTAACCCCAATCTGATCTGCAAGCAATTGTTCTTTTTCTTTCTGGATCTGCTCTCTGTCTTCTTCAAACTTCACCCAAAGGTCATCTTTCTCTTACTGTGCAACCTGACATTTCTCTAGGGCTTCCTAATTTGCTTGTTTCAAGGCCTTTGTGGCCTGCTCTTTTTCTTCCTATACCCGACGAAGGAGAGATTCTATAGCATATTCTATCCTGTGTAGTTGAGTGGGCTCATCGCCCAAATCTACAACTTCTGATGATGACGGCACAGTAGACACTGCGCGGCTCGAATAGAGATCTTGTTGTACCCCCTTTAGATCTGCCCCGATTCTGTCATACACTGTCTCCTGCTTTGCTTTGTTTCACTGCAAAATATCCTCTGAAGCATCTGCTACAACTGCGATGATGAGGTCAATATCATCCACTCCGAGCACATTCTATGACTGAGGCCTATTGCCTCATGAATTCTTCCATGTTGAGGGTTTCTTTGGAGAAACCTTCCTTTTCTTCAACGTCTCGACCTTTGTAAGGGGATACTTTGGCGGTGTCACTTCGCCCCTTTTCTGCTCACCTTCCCCTTCCTCCTCTTGGTTTACTTCGTCACCTCCTCATCTTCTAGGTGAGTCAGACATAGTTTCCTCCGATGTGTTTTTTATCTCCTGAACTTCTTCCTTCTTTTTCTTTTTCTTAGCACTGCTCGGTCCATCACACTCAGTCCGAGTGACCACGGGACTTCTGATGAGGTCGAGGTCAGAGATTTTTGCATCTCCAACTGGTACAAGGAATTATGCAGGCCCTTCCTTGGTTATCCCCTCCATATCTTCCTTAGTCAATTTATAATAAGACTGCAACTCGTCCTTGTTTTCATCCCTATGCGCGGTGATGTATATGAAGTGGTGGTCTACCTGCATGGAACTTCATGAGTGGCCTGAACCTATGGAGTGTATTCAACGTCATTCGGGGGAATGAATCAATGGCATGCGTGAGCTGTAAGTATTAAGTGTGGAAGAAAAAATTCGACTACCACTACTTCGCCATATCGCTTGAATACCACAAGGTGGTGAACCTCACGGCCAATGGTTCTTATGGCTCGACTTTAGGGAATTTTTCTCCCTCTGGCATCTCCCAAGAGACAAATGATATGAGTATGAGTAACCAGCTAAAGTGTAATTCATAACCTTGGTCTTGCGCTTCGTGACAGTCCTTCTCCAACTCATTGACGAGGTAGCTCACCCAGTTCAGCTGCATCCCTTTAATGCACTTCCCTGTGAGGTTGACGACAAACCCCATGACTTGAGTTGGTTTGTTCTTTCTGATGAGCTTACTAGCAATCAAATGGAAATCTAGGAGCATTGTGCCATTTTGGATGGAGGCTACCTTGTAGCCCCACTTCCCCTTCTCCACATTGTCGTAGGTTTCCTTTATACGCTGCGCCAGGGAGCGATCTACAACCTTCCTTGGATAAAACTGGTGAGGGTCTGATCCTCGCAATATCCTTGATCCATGGCTAGGGGACTATCTTCATCTTCTTCCCTGTCGTCTTTTTCAAGTACCTATGCAGTGCAAGCATCACATAATTATTTATGTCTCCCAAGTTAAAGTCGTTGATCTTAAGATTAGGGATCAGTCCTAGCTGCGGTCCAACTGCGTGTATCCCCTTAGGGAGGTATGCAGTGATGAGTGTGTGTTCAAAATATCTCAGGATGTTTTCATGACTAACTACACTAGTTAGAGGCGGGATGTAGTCGGGCAAGACTGACGGGATGAGCTTCGTGTTTTCCAGGTCGTCGGGATGCTTGCTTCTTTTCTCCGTCTCAGTTCGGGATGGCCTAGATCAGCGTCCATTCGAAGGGGATTCTTTCAATCCTCACGTCGATGAGGCTTGTACTCCTATGGACATAACTTTCTTAGCCATAAGGTCTATTAGTATCTCCTCCACATACTTCTCTACTGCGCTAAGGTCACCCGACATGCACGCTCGTGATCAAATATCTCAGGTAGGCGAACGGATACTCAAGGTAAGCAACGGGTGGTGAGGTCTCAAAATAATAGCGTGATAGAAATTAGTTATTTGTTTATTCGGATAATCACAGTTTGCAAAAAGTGGTCCTGGTGATGCATTCGACAGATTAAATAGGCAACGATATAACAGATTCCTCCAACGGGTTGAAAAGCATCAATCAATACAATTACATCCGTTATGGTGTGGTCTCAACGGTCTCATGGCGATCTTTTCCACAATAACTGTGTTTCTAACCATTTTGGAGGGTCATTATAACGGTCGAGATGCCTCCAACGGTCGTATGGGTTCGTTATGGCGAAGTTCTCTTCTGCATTGTTCTGTTATTCCGACGATGTTCAATTTCTGCAAGCCTACTTCCTGCGAGGTATTCACTGGAACCTCCTGCAGTATTTCTAACTTTTCTTTCTTCTTACTGAGCTTTCTGGCCTTCTTCCCTGTAATCTGAGTTTCTGGATTCCTCTTTCCATTCGTACTCTTATCTTCTCTTAGCATAGTAACTTCGCACTGCTGATGTTCTCGCAAAAGTTTCACATGCAATATCTCTTCTCTTACTACTTCTGGGGTAGGTTCTCTTTTCTCCTTCATGGATAGGTTCACAACTAAGTCTCTGGCCCTCATTTTCTTCGACTTGTCCTCTTGTTCTTCTACTAGTCGTTCTATTCTCTCGGCTATGAAGTCCCTTAATTTTATTTTATTTTCTATGGCTTCCTCTTCTTCTTTCCTTCGGATCTGATCTTTCTCAATCTAGGTCTTTCCTAACAAAAGTGAAAAAGGAGCATTCTTCTCAACAAACTTAATGACCTCAAAGTCTTCTTCAGTCGATGTTCCATGGGAAATCATAGGTACATGAGCAAGTCTTCCACATAGGGTTATAATATTTCCTTTAAACAATCCTATCCCTCCTAATGAAGGAATCATAGCAGGGTTTCCCAAAATTTCCCAAGTACTTTCTGGCATAATGTTGACCTGTGTTTCTTCATCCAAGACACAGTCTATGTCGAAGTCTCCTATTCTTATTTCTATGCACTTCTTTTCTTTTAATATCTCTGGTAAACTGATGTATCTGTGATCATTCAATGTTTCTTTCAGCTATAATAACATAGTCTCTGATTCTGTTTGATTCTCTAACATATCCTTAGGTTCTTGACCTTCTTCATGGTTTTCTTGTCTCAACTTCATCTTCTCAACTTTATAAATCATTCTAGTGCAATCCAAAACCTCATGACCAACATATTTACAACAAAGAAAAATAGGACCGGTACTAGGGCATTCTTTAGCAAGATGTCTCGGTCTTCTGCAGTTATAACACAATGCCAATCCTCTCTTTCTATTAAACAATCCCCAACCCTTCCTGTACTGTGCACTGGGATCACACTGATGGACCTGCAATCCGCAAAAATTCTTTCTAGGGTCCTGCATCCACTTGTTAGTCCAAAAATTCTTTCTATGCATAGGAATAACATATCTATCATATCTATTCATATCAAATTTTATTTCTTCTAGTTGTGCCCTAGTTTTGAGACTAGGACCAAATCTATCAAACRTACCTAGATCCATACTTACRAAACAAAAATTTCCACTTATCTTACCTTTACTAGAGCACAAAGCTTTAAGATATTACCTCTTTCTTCAGATCGGGCTTCCTTCTCTTAGCACTGAGCTTCGCAAGTCAAGTAGAATATTGCACACTACWACAATAGATATACACACAGAGCTTTCTCTTTTCTTCAGTTCCCGGCAATGGAACCATTTTCTGGCACAGGGGTAGACCTAKGGTTCAATGCTTCAACAACACACCAAAAAAACCCTAACTACCAGCCCTTTCGGCAACACCTGTGAAGCAGATGAAGTCTCACCCGAGGTAGAGGAAGGGGGGGTTACAGGACTCAAGTGTCTGCAACATAGCTAGGGCACAGATCTATGATCACGATACTTAACATAGCAGTTAGCAATTAACATTCATTAGTATTTAACCCTTATTCACATCACAGGTTAAATCCTGATTACAAAACAACGTAGTATTAATCAAGATCTAAGTACATCTAACCATTCAATACATAACATTCGAGCAGATCTAACATTCATTCATAACTAAAGCATTAAGAACCAATAGATCTATCTATTACACACCAAGATCAGTGCACTGAGCATATAAATACATAACCAACATAAACAACATTGCACAAAGCACAACGCCACAGGATATATGCGGTTCATCCTAGTGTGGGGCTACATCTACCAACTCTTCTTCTCTTCTTTATTAGTCTCTTCAATCTCCTTACAAGCACCAAGCCACAAGGTCAACTCCGCATAGGAAAGGAGATCTCCGCACACCTCACCAGATCCTCCTTCCCCAAGTCAGCTCAAAGCACAAAGCCTTACACAGTCTGTGCAAAAAGCACTTACAAAATGTTTGCACTTAGCTCTGCAAGCCCTAACACATCTTCTTGCACATAGCTAATATTAGCACTAATCCATCGGCTCTCTAAGTCTCATCGAACTACTTCTTACATCGTTTGGCTACTTATTTATACATTACAAAAGGGGCCTAAACATGGGTAAGACCCATGGGCCGACATCCCATACCCGTTGCATAAACCCTAAAACCCAAAAATCTCGCAAAAAGGGTGAGATCCTGCGATCTCCGCTTCACCTGGGTGCTCCGTCTTCAACCAACCTGTCAAAGTCCCAAAAATGGTCAAACACGACCAATGTTTCCACACAACTTGGTCGAGGGCCAACATGGCTTTACTTCATATTTGTTATGTTATCTTTCAAAACTTGCATTGTCATCATGTTGTAGAGTATTATATTCATGCTACTCACTTTTGTTATAGTAAAAATCCAAAACTTATATTACTTTATTTATGTAATTTATTCTATTCATCTTACTTTCTTTTGTTATTGTAAAATGCTTCCAATACAATAAGAAAAAGAAAATAGGTGATGGATCTCTCTCTTTCTCTCTCTCGTTATGTTTCCTTTAGCTTGTGGGTTATCACTAGAAGGCAATGCATCAATGCTGTCATAGATCATGTTTGCTAAAATGATCATTAGTCCTATGATTTATACTTATTGAAAGAATATAGAATAACCTAAAATAATATGTAGCCTTTAGAGAATAACTATTGTTTATTAAATGATATACATATCAACATCAACGATTTTGGTTCATGGGTGGAAATAAAAATAAATTAGTGTTATAAACCAACGTTGTCTATAACAACTTATAACTCATTTGAAGATCTATAATAATAACTTGTTTCAATCTTATGCAATTTTGTAAATCCGAACCTCAGTCCCTTGCGTAAGACTTTCACCATCAACAAACTCACATAGGAAAAGTCTTAGTGCCTTGACCAACAAGGTTGCTATAACCCTTGCTTTAATTTCAAGGATTAATAGGAACTTCCACTAACTCATACAATCAAGAACTTAATGGCTCCATGAGAACAAATAGCTCTACATTCTCACAAGGACAACATCCTTCAAACACAATGAGAGAATTTCTCTAACACTCAACACATCAAACACATAAGCAACAAAATTAAACTTTCATTCACCACATCAAGGACTCAAAATCGTGGCTCAACAAACCTCTTCATTAAATTCTTAAATTAAAAAATAAATAATTTAAAATTACAAATGCCTCAATGGGCTTCACTCCATTACTAATCTCAATGTTATTCTTACTATTTACAATCGTAATTGGCTTGCTTCTCTCAGTCTCATCCAGGCACTACATTACATTAATTTTTCCACAAGTTTTGGAAAAATTCTTTTAACCTATAGTTGCTACTTCTTCTTATTCTTCTACATGCAAGCTCTCTTCTTCTTCTCTTTGTCTTCTCCTGTCTATTTCTTCTTCCCTATTTTTTGTTTTCTTTGTTTTTTTCTCTTCTCCATTTTCTTCTCAACTAAGGTTTTTCTTTTTCCTTTCCTATTGATATCCTCTGAAACATGATTGGGCCTCCTAATACCACCTCCCTTGCCTCACATTCATGGCTCATTAATAAAATTAGGTGGGCCTCTTAGAAATGATGCCACACATCCTAAATCCACCCACCACTTTTAATTTGATTCATATATATGTTGGTGAGGCCATGTGATAGTGTACCAAAAATCTTGTTAGAATTTATGGTGTATAACAAAAGTTATGAGGAATCAATCATGGGTTGTTTGATTTAGGAAGGATAGATAGATGGTGAGAGGGATCGTAGAGGTCAAAGTATATGACATTACATAAGCTACATTGCCTCCACTTTTAATAAGATCTCTTGATTTAAATCGACGACTCGAAGGAAATGCAAAGGCCTGAGCAACTTGCATCAACTAGGGCTCTGCAATGAACAAGGGCCATCGATTTAATTAATGACCCTGAAAGATTGCAAGGGCCTTGGCTACTCCAATTCCAAGGCTCCAACGTGCTCCATGTTACATGATCAATTCTTCAACATCAGTCTCTCTAGGTAAGTCAAAATCACATCCTTGTGTTGGGGACCAACTCTACAACAAGAAATTTCCATGATCTCTCAATGATGCACATTCTTTTCATAAGCAAGAGGGAAAATTGATCCCCTTATTTTTCTTCTTCCTGCTCCACACCCTAAAATCTCTAAACCTCATTTTATTCTTCACTTTCATCTTCACTTTCTTCCTTATTCTTAATATCTTCTCAGTCTCCTTAGGCTCATTACTACTATCATCAACTACAAATTTCTTCTCCATTAGCTTGCCATTATTCAAATGCATAATGCCCTTAACTCCATGGGATGTTATTTTAATCATCATCATTTCACATTGTTGTATTGTAAGCATATCAGGACCCCACATGTTATCCTTACAATTCTCCATACTAACATTAATCTTCCCAATGACCTCTTTCCACATCAACGACCAATAATAATATTTGAGCTCCTCAAGCAAGGATGATTTTAAGGATGGAAATTTGTTTTAAAATGTCGAAACCTTGGCAAATATTACTAGTCCTTCATATTCCAACTATAAATGTTTGGCGATATTTTTGTAAAAATATTCAAATTTATAAGGATTTTATATAGTTTTTATAAAATTTTGGCGATTTTTAAGGTAAAATAATTTTATCCTATAGAATTTGGGCAAATCATTTTTAAAATAGCGAATCTCGTTTTTGGAAAAACCATGGAAAATTAGCCCATGAGTGAAATTTAGCCCCTAAAATCATCCATGTCCTCAAGGCTTCATATCACAAGGGTTTCTTCAACTAGTTCTTCTTCTAATGTTTTTTCTCAAAGGAAAGACCATAACCTAATCTCAATTCATCTTCCTTATCACTATTCTCATGTTCAAACATAAGACTCACATTGATCAATGCACTCAACAACTGGCTCATTCCTTTCTTTAATAAATTCTTCTTTAAAATAATTTTCTTTATCTATGTCTACAAATTCTAATTTTCTTACCTTCATCATCTTCACAATTTCTTTCCTTTACACTATCGTTGGTTTGCAATCTTGGCATTTCTTCATGATGTCCCCCATCAATGTCTTCATATTTTGCAGCTTAAATTAGTGCTATTATCAATACCAACACCTTCAACATAAGGTCATGGGTGCGGCGTAGTGGTAAGGTCGGTCATGTAACGACGGTTAGGTCTCGGGATCTAACCTGAACATGGTCATTTCTCACTGCCTGATTAACCGTTCCGAGCCAAGCTTGCCACCTTTTGATGATAAAAATCATGAAGGGATTTGGCTCTATTGGTAGCATCGCCATAACGATTACTGAGGTTTTTTACCTATGAGTGCTCTAAAATGATTTAGGGTTTCATTTGGGTTTGCCTTAGTTGCCTTCCATGGCCGCTCCAGGAAGAGGGGAGATGTCGCCCCCTCCTTCACCTGCTTCTTCATTTCGCAAGCTTCTAGTCGCCTGTGGTAAGAAACTCCCCCCTGCGGAACCCCCTAGCTTCGTTAAGAAGCTCGATTCAATACCTGAGATTGATCTTCCCCCAGACCACCCAATGAGGGTTGCAGTTTCCCTGTTAGAACGAGGACTAGTAGGAAAATTCATGGGGCTTTGGCCATCAGCCTGAACCACGGACAACTGGATCCAAAGGAACTGGAGACCGCTAATCAAAAATAGTGTAACCTGCTATGCAGTGGGAAGAGGATTATTTATCT
This sequence comes from Picea sitchensis, assembly GCA_010110895.2. Taxonomy (NCBI): domain Eukaryota; kingdom Viridiplantae; phylum Streptophyta; class Pinopsida; order Pinales; family Pinaceae; genus Picea; species Picea sitchensis. Next base: position 39,014 of record SNQJ01S0037000.1, read on the forward strand.
TTGAATTCATTTCTCAGGAAGATAGGGATCTCATCTTCAGGAATGGGCCGTACTTCATGGGCACTCAAGGGATTTATTTGAATCACTAAACTCCAAGCTTTGACCCATCTCTAGAAGTCCCCAAGGATTTTTCAGTCTGGGTCAGGCTACCCAATCTGCCAATCCACTGCTGGAACCCCTCTTTTCTTCAAGTGATCGGGAATGGGTTGGGACAATACATCAACCGAGCGGACCCTAGAGACCAATACTCATGCGCAAGAATCTGCGTGGAAGTCGCTCTGGAGGAGGGACTACCTAAAGTGATCAAACTCAAGGTCAGAGACTGGTAGCATTACCAGAAGCTGGACTACGAACAACTCCCATTCAAATGTAGGGGATGTCATGAATACGGACATTTCCATAGGAACTTCCCTAAAAATCCAAACATGGAAAAAGAAGGGGGAGAAGGCTGGCAACAACCAAGAAAGGGAAGATCCAACTCCAAATCTAAAGGCCCAAGGAAAGAAAAGACAACCTCCACACAACCCAAGGACCCAGGAAATAAGTCAGACAAAAGGGAAGAGAACACCTTCAGAATTCTAGCTCAGGAAACTGCAGAGAAAATAACAGAAGAAAACACACAGGAAGAATCCTCAACAGAAGAAACGCGTGAAAATATGACCCCCGAAGTCAGAGAAATCCACTCGCCGGCAGAAGAAGAAGAGAAATGCAAATCCCCCCCAAGAAATGACACAAGACCAAACATAGAGGAAGGTGAGGTCTCGTTAGATAGCGATTACGAAGGTGCAAGTGATGCCCTGGTCACACCAAAGAAAACAGGAAGAGGTAGGAAATATAAGAAAGAATAAAGAGACAAAGAAACCTACAAATACATCCTAAAGGGATCGCAACCAACAATCAGACAACTGATCAATGTCAGACAGACAAGGAAGCACTCTAAGGCCTCCCAAGGAGGCCATTCATCCCCCCAAGGTAATTTATGAATCTAACTTCCTGGAATTGTCGGGGATTCAGTAGCAAAAGGAAAGAAGAAGCACTTAAGGACATCATAAGAGCCTCAAAATCAGATATCCTACTCCTCTAGGAGACCAACATGGACAAGAAAGACTTACTCAAAGAAACAACTACCATATGGAGAATAAGCCAAGGAATAACAGAAAGCGCAAGAGGTGCCTCAAGCGGGTTAGGAACACTATGGAATACTATGACGTTCGATCTTATCAACTCTGATACAAGCATGCACTTGATCCACACCAGACTCCTTCACAAGGCAACAGGCCGACTGGTAAGTCTCTTCAATATCTATGTACCACACCTGTTAATGAAAAAAAGACAGTGTTGGGAGACCCTAAAAGACTATTTATTGCAAAATGATCTAGACAATATCATTATTGGGGGGGATCTAAATGTGACCCTAGCTTTAGATGAAAAAAGAGGTGGCTCCATTGTACGAGACCCAACAAGAGAGTGGGTGGAAGATCTAATTTCAGAATGGGACCTAGAAGATATCAAGCCTACTAAAGGCAAGTACACGTGGACAAATAAAAGGATAGGACCAGGGCATATAGTAGCCAGACTGGATAGATTCCTTTTCCAAAGCTCCTTCTTGCTTCTGGGTCTCACTCCCACCTCTTCGATCCTCCCCCACAGTGTGTTAGATCATAAGCCCATCCTCTTAGAAATTTTGTGTGACAAAAGCCAAGGGCCCATACCTTTCAGATTTAGCCCAACCTGGCCCCAAGACAAAGACTTCCTAAATCTAGTGTCCAAAGTCTGGAATGGCACAGTAAGAGGCTCAAACTTCTTTGTGTGGGAAGAAAAACTAAGGAGATTAAAGACAACGCTAAAAAATTGGGAAAAAGGTCAGGAAAATCTAATAAAATCTCATCAAGAAGCCTAAAAGCAGCTAGGGAACCACCAACTGGAAATGGAAAATTAGGAGATCACCCAAGAATGCTTGCAACAAGAAGATCATCTACAAAGACAATGGCACAAGGCTTGTCGTGAGGAAGAAAATTATTGGAGACAGAAATCCAGAAGCCTTTGGCTGGAAACAGGAGATAGAAACACGAGCTACTTTCACAAGCAAGCTGAGGCAAGGAAGCAATTTAAAATAGTGACAGAAATTCAAGTTCAAAATCAAACAATCACTGATCCGGAAGGCATTAAAGCAGCAGAAAATGAAGACTTTGAAGAACTCTATACTGAAATGAAAAGGACTGATATAGACCCCAAAGAGTACCATCTCTCCCTTATCCCAAAACTCATCAAGGACGACATCAACAACAGCCTAACTAAGGAAGTTACTCAACAAGAAATAAAGGTGACACTGGATCAAATGAATCCTGACAAAGCGCCAAGCCCAGATGGCTTCACAACAAGATTCTATCAGCAGAGTTGGGATATAATAAAATCAGATCTAACAAAGTTGATCCAGAAATCTCAAACTTGCAGCAAACTAGGAGGTGGAACGAATTCGGCCTTCCTGGCGCTGATTCCGAAAGAAAAATGAGCAATTAGCTTCAGTAAATTTCGGTCAATCTCCCTCTGCAATACAAGCTACAAAATCCTCACAAAAATTATAGCCAACAGAATTAAAACAATTCTCCCTATAATTATCCCCGAAAATCAAGGAGGATTCATCAAAGGCAGACACATAGTAGATAACATCATCCTAGTGAAAGAGGCCCTGCACTCAAGCATCCGGAGAAAAGACAAAGGTATGATAATAAAACTTGACCTCGCCAGTGCTTTTGATAGAGTAAGACATAATTTTTTATTTAAAGTCATGGAAAATTTTGGGTTCGCCCTAGTTTTTCTAAATTGGATCAAAGCGTGTATCGGGTCACCTTGGATAGCCCCTCTTGTGAATGGAAGGGTAACTAAGTTCTTTCAATCTTCCAGAGGAATCCGACAAGGTTGCCCCCTCTCTCCCCTCCTCTATGCAATTCAAGCCTCAGTTCTGAGCTTCCAATTGGAGCACTCCCAGAATCACAATAATCTCCATGGGTTGAGAATAGCACCAGGGGTAAAGGACATAAATCATGCCCA
>SNQJ01S0037000.1:55872-66770 GCA_010110895.2 Picea sitchensis
CTCTTAATCAAAACATGTATATTTTATTAATATTTTGTATTAATTAATTAATTTTTTAATATTTTATTTGAAATTTTTTTAATTTTTAATATTATTCATTATGTATGTTTGAGTTTTTTTTAAGATAAACTAGTATAAAATTAAGGTGGATATTTATAAGGTTAAGAATTAAGGTTAATAGTTGGAAATAAAAATGTTAAAATTGAAATTAATGAAAAGGTTAAAGACATATAATTTCTTAAGTTTGTATTTCTAAGTAATTAAAAAGATGACTAAAAATGTGGAGATGCTTAATAAAATAAGGATCTATCAAGCATTGAGATGGATCAAATTTCTAAAGGTGCAAACCTTTTCTTTTGCATTTTAAAAATGCTTTGCACCTCCACAGATTCAATCTCTTTGAACACTTGATAAATCCGAGGTTAAGATGGATCTAAACTAGTTTCTTAATTTTTTCTTAAAATGAAGTAAACTAGGTTAAGATGGATCTAGACTAATTTCCTTAAGATGGATCTAGAATAAATGAAACTCAAATTATAATAATAAATACAATGGATATGGTGAAAACTATTTAGAATTGAAAAGAAAATTTCAATATAAATGTGAAAAATAAATGAATACCTTCTCCAACTTTTCCTAGCTGAGATTACTTTAAGAGCCATCTTATCACTGACGAAACTGTATCTCCAACAGTCATCAAGCTGGTGGTCAATGTACCCATTTGCTAAAAACCCACGTATTTGGCCTACAAATCTAACACTATAAGTCAATGCATTGAATCAAACTGTGAACCCAATACCGCTTTGTCCCTCCATAAGCTTATCATAAAACGTATCGATGTCACTCTTGAATACAAAGGCGAGCTTATCATAATGATTCACTTCTTTGGATATTTTTCTTGTTTGGGAGTCGACACCACTATGGCTATGAAGAAATCATCAACAATGTGTTGTTGGTTTGATTTCTCTCAAGCCTTCGTATTGCGCAAAAGAGATCCTTGTGAAGGAGTTTATTTCATTCGAGAACAAAGCAACACACATGTGTGACATATTGGAACTCCCCTATATGCAAACGATGAACTTTCTTGTTGGATAATTATTTGTAGACACCCTTACAAAGATAGACTTGCAGAATATGATAAAACTAAGGCCCATGAATATTGGTGGGAAAATTATCATATTTCACAAAAAGTAAGGGATGTGTTGCGGCGAAGAATAACACAAAGACAATATGAAGAGCATCGAAAACATATATTTGAAATGAAAAAAACTATTTTTTTTCAATAAGTTCAAAGAAAAATGCAATCAAGTTAAAATGTCCATCAATACATTTGTGCAACAAAAACCATGGTATGTTAAACTCATCATTGTTCGTGACACTTGTTGTGACTCGTTCTCATGTGGAATTTGAGTTATATTATGACACTTTTCTTGATTTTGGTAAAACAAATTGGGCAAATTCACCTCCTCCTTCCACATTTTGTTCCTTTGTATCCCAAATTTTATATGAAAGAGAAGGTGTTGAATTATTTTACCAAAAAAAATGTGTTGGGGGAAAGAAATGTGATCACTCTGGAAATCTAGCTTTATTTCACTCCAAATATCATATTGATATGAATAATCAATCCTTTTCCAATATAACAATGAATTGGAAGAGATATGAATATATCAATGTTACTGCTCCAAATTCTTCAACTGTTATTTCCAAAAGGATTGATTTGCAAGAGGATAAGATCTCTGTAATAGATTTTTTGAAGAAGTTTGAAAATGAAATTCATAAATACACCAAGCATTCACATAGAGCTTGATCACAAGACCTACAATTCAAAAACTCCCATGTAGTTTTTCTACCTGGGACGATTTTTTCAGTGGTTGATTTTGCAGAGAATTATACATTCGCTGCACAAAGAGAAATACCTAGTGAATATTATCATTCCAATCAAGTATCTATACTCGTCCACATTCTATATAGACATGCTCAACATAGTGTTGATAACATAGAAAACACCAATGATAATCGACATGTCATTAAAGAATAGATCACTTTTATATAAGTGATGATCGTACATACGATACTCATTATGTACAACATTGTTTTGATTTACAACATGATTCCTGGAAAGCCCGTGGGATCAAATACAATCAACATTGGATATGGTTAGATGGATGTGCAGGTCAATTCAAATCTTCACAATCATTCTATTGGTTGTGTCGTCTTCATAAGAAATCAAACATTAAACATTGTTGGAATTTCTTCGATATTTGTCATGGCAGAGAGCATGACGGTGTAGGGGCATGTGTAAAATGATCACTTCGAAGGTATCAGATGAACCATTCTATGGATCGATTTGAATATATTGATCAAGTTGTTCAATGGTTCCAAGCAACTCTAAACCAAGAACATAATTTGTCAAGGGATGTGCACAGGTGTGTGTATATACATGTTGTACATGTATTCAAAAGTTCAATTTATCAATAATTTGTCAAGTTACTATATATATATATTGACATTCATTTACTTTTAATAAATTATTCTTGAACCGTGCAAGTATTTTGGCATATTGGAATCCAAGATGTAGATAGATCAATCCGATATGAAGCCAGTACAATACATGGGACTCAAAAATTGCATTCAATTAACAAATTCCTACCAAAATGTGTTTGATAAAAGTAATGCATCTTTTTTTTGTTCAATTTGCATAGAAGACACAAAATTCGATGAGATTTGTGAAAACAAAATGTGCAAATATGTTAAAGCTTGAGAACATACATAAATTAAAACAAAGGGGAAAATGTCACTTGCAAGCTTAGATGAGATGGAATCAAATGACACTACAATTTCAATTTATGGTGATAGAGTTTTTGATCTTGTTAGAGAAGATAAAATGTTACAATTATTCAAAAATATTTTTTACATGTTTAAAAAGTACAATGATGTATGTGCTAGCTACAAAAAATATAAATTATAATTTATAGCACACACTTGTGCATGTTGATCTACCGATTTGCTTGTTGGCATATGGGGCCTTATTTACAGGAGATTTATTTGTTGTGGTTGCACTTGTAGACAATGATGAGAACGTTAAATATTGTTTGATGTGGTGCATAGAAATAAAGATGAATTTATTGGAGAATTATAATGATAACAATTTTATATATGAAAGATGATCCATCGTACCAAAAGGTTATCTTTTTCAAGAAACTCATGAAACCGAAAGTCATGTTCACTTTCAAGACTATCAGCTGGATTTCATAAGCTGTCAATATAGTCATTTGGTATGTGCAGCGTGCATAAAGTTAATAGAGGTTCAATCAAAGAAAAATTTGAAAGTTAGAAAATGGAAAATGACAAAAGCCGATCATGAATGAATAATTGAAGATGACATACCATTACGATGTTTGTAAACAACATTCTAGTAATTTTTTTGTATTAAAAGTACATTTATATTGATATGTAGGATTCCATCTTGTTTGGTTTACTTTTGTGGTCCATTTGAACAAGGTGATTTTTTATGAATTGTTGTACTACTTTTTAAACAAGTTTGGACATAAAATTAGATCTCAATTGGTTGTCAAAATTATAAAATATTCGGGTCCCCATATGTCCTCCGGACCACTTAAGGGATGAGACAACATGATCTAGATTTTCTGATCATGCCTTGAATAAGTAGATAGTACATACATGTCTTACATAGATAATATGTTGGTGTCAATTTTAAATATACTTCTATGCAATGATTTTGAGTTAGAAATGGATATCTCAAACATTTCTTCATCTCACGTATATCTTTAAGTTTATATTACAAGTTTGGAAGCTATTTATTATATAATGATTATTTATTTGGGTTAGGACTAAGTCCATTGTCAATTTAGATTATTCTTTGAAAATAGAAACCAAGATAGTTACCCATGCAAACACTAATAATCGTAAGCCATTGTTACTTGTGTGATTCTTTGATTAACTTCACAACATCTTACTTGCATATAAACTCTTTGCAAACCAGTTACTTTATTTTATTTCTAGTATATCAATAAAATGTATGTGTTAGAGTGACAATAAAATTTGTGTTGATAGTGTCAATTGCATTGGGAAATTGAATTGTAGGCCATCATGACCTTCCAACAATGTACCACATGACTTATTGCAAGATGTCATTATGAGGTAGTGTTTTACACTTGATTGCAAAATTAATTTCAAACATATATATCTTAGTCTATATTACAAGTTTGAAAGCTATTGATTATAATGATTATTTATGTGCGTTAGGAGTAAGTCCATTGTCAAATCTAGATTCTTCTTTGAAAATAGAAATCGAGATAGTTACCCATTCAAACACTAATAATGCCACTGACTCCCTTGTCTAGGCGGAATTTATGTAGTAGAGAGGGGACAATACAAATGAACTCATCGTGTAACTCAGTATAGAATTTATTCTTGATAGTTTGGACTGATTCTCTTTCTTTGACCACTTGATCTTTAATATAGTCTTTTACAATCCTCTCAAACCACTCATTTAGATTTGTTCTTCCTCTGTTTATGATCTTGTGCATCATCTGCTCATCGGGAGTGAGTCTGCAGATTAGATTGAATGATGTATTCGTACAATGTTTTTGGTATAGCCTCTAAGAATCGCTCATGTGTTTTTGAATAGAAGTGAATACGAGTTTATGCTAGAGTCAATTAGTTTCTTTGTGCATAATTTCTAATATAATTGTTGATTTTGCGCTCCCACCATTCATGTATGTCTGTTAGAGTTAACATCTGTGTGTTATTTTCTTCAATGCATGCCTGAGTTTAGAATTAATGGAAATAGAACCAATTTTGTAGTCAGGGAGAAAGTACCAGAAGGTTGTCAGTAGATCCTTACATAGAGAAATACAAGCTATAACATCATATATAGAAGCACACAAGCATACACATAGACATACACAATAGTGGGAGAACCATCAAAGCATTTTATTAGATGTAGTGAAAAAAACCTCTTTCTTTCCATTATATGATGATGTGTGTGTGTGTGTGTCTGTGTGTGTGTGATGTATAGTTACTAGTCATTTACATTCCTTAAATATCGCGTCGGCCGACTCTAACTTCCTATTCGTTTGACTTCCCTAACCAACTACTACAGTCGACTCGAATGGTGGGTCTAGTCGGCAGAGCCAACTAGCCCCTACAACAAACCCAAACAATTCTTTATKTTTTTTTGGATTTATTGTTGTATTTGAATTTAAGGCTTCTATTGTTTATATCYTGTTTATGTGTCGAGCCTTAAAATGCTAAAATCATTGAGCTAGAAACACTAAAAAGAGAACACACAAATATATCCACTAACAAATTATAAAACRTTCAAACCATCATTCACATCCTTAAGAATATGCCACTACATTTTCAAGGCAATACAAAAGAAAAGATATCCATAGAATCCTAAGAGCATAATATCAATAAAAACAAGCTATATAAAGAACAAAAAAAAATTCTTACTCTGAGAATTCATAGCCAATATTACAAATCAAATTATAGACTGTTTTTCTCCTCCTGGTGTAGTTGATTAACCGCTTAATGCCATTGGATGGATTGATGGATTGATCGGTTATGTTGAACACCATMGYGAGCAACTTCCCCTATGTAATCCAAAACATCCGCTAGTATATCTTTCTCTGATTTAAAGACATCTATAGGGTTATAATATCCTAATATAAAATATACTTGTGTGTCTAGATGTACGATAACAGTTGATCTTACATTCTTGCAAATTTGTTGTGTCATTGTTGATGATGTCTAGCCGGTACGAAGAATGTTGGTAAACAATAGTGGGGCAGTGGATTTCTACATATTTTGTTGTTTTTGTCAGGAATGAGAAACAATTCCACACTAAACCTAGTAGAAGAGAAGAATAATTTAATCAAGAATGAAAATGACAAAGCAATCACATAGTACACATATATTTTACCTGGGAAACCCAAAACGGAAAAACCAACATTCCTTGAGCGTTCTGCTCTCTTGCTGTCTTATTCAATCTGAATAAAAGGTTACATGTCTAACCTTGGTCCACACCTAAGACAAAATCGACATCATACCCTCTTTATTGTGCAAGAACAACCCTGTAGCCAATCCAACTTACATCTGCATGACCAACAACCTACATCTAAATATTTCTCTAAAGACTAGCTATCGTACAATTCATGAATTATCATTAGCCTTTATGGACTTACAACATGCCTCTTTATAGGCTTTACAATAGGAAAAACCCTAAATACTTGGCACCCAAAAATGGTTACGTATCCATGTAGATCATTGGCTACAAATCCCACAAATCTCAAGATTCTGTTACAATCGACTCCAAGTCGGATTACTAGTCGACTACCAGTCTGCCTTCATTCGATCTTCAGTTAGTTGCCACACGCCCTCCTGTCGACCTCTTGTTGGTTGAACTATTCTATTTGTTGTCGATGCCTTTACCATGTCGAACCGCTTCGACCTTCGACTTTGAATTTACTCGGTCGAATAACCTCGACCTTCGACTTGTTATTGATCTACCTCGATTCTCGACTTGCTGTCGATCCACCTCGACTTCAACCGTCAGTCAATCCACCTTGACTAGACATTCACTGCAAAGAATATAACAACCCAACATTCTCCCACTTGTTGTCTTCTTTGTTGAAACCAGGAGATCCCTGAACTTTCATTCACAGACCCAGGGCAGTAATGCCCATTGCCTCTCTGCACTAAGAGAACTTCACAACATTCACAGACTTGGTCAACGAGTCTTCCATGTTTTCCAACGTGTCTACTTTCTCAAATAACACCTTGTTAATTTCCACCATATCTCTTATGAAATGGTATTGTACATCAATGTGCTTAGTCTTCGAATGATAAGCAGGGTTCTTTGCTAAAAATATTGTGCTTTATTGTCGCAACTTACCTTCATAGCTCTCTACTCAAACTTGATTCCTGCTCAACACTCCCACTGCATGGGAAATGTATGGTTGAGTGCAAACCATCACATACATTAGAATACCAACAACACTTGCATATGGAACACATGCCATGTCCTCTATTTCTTCTTGTGTCTTTGGACATTGTTCAACAATTAGCCTTGCTCCCACAGGAATTGGCACCTTCATTGGTTTGCAATCCTACATGTTGAACCATTTCATAATTGTTTCAATATACTTAGTATGATTCAACCAAATCTTTCTAGTGACTCTATCTCTCTTAATCTCCATTCCCATAATGAATTTAGATACATCGATATCCTTCATGTCGAACTTGGAGGATAGTTGCTTCTTCACCTCCTTTATTGCATCCATGTTGTTTCCAATCAACAACATGTCATCGACATACAAAGCTACATATATGAAACACCCACCTTCTTCCTTGGAATATATGCAATGATCAACTTTGCTTCTCACAAATCCCAAACTAAGGATGTATGTGTCAAACTTTTGGTATCACATCCTTGGTGATCGCTTTAGACCAAGGGATATTTTCATTTTGCACACCAACCCTTTCTTTCCCTTTACTACAAATCATTTAGGTTGTTTCATGTAGATTTATTTTTCTAGGTCCCCATGTAGGAATGTTATCTTCACATCCATATGTTCTATTTCCAGATCGAATGTTGCAACCATAGACATTATTACTCTAATGGAGGTTAATTTTTCAACAAGGGAAAAAATCGCACTGAAGTCGACTCCCTCGACTTAGGAATAACCTTTTTCTACCAGTCGATCTTTGAAATTCTCGACTTGACCTGTGACATTCATCTTCTTCTTGAATACCCATTTGCTATCGATGGGATTTCTTCCACTAGGTAATTTGACTAAATTCCATGTCTCATTCTTGTGCAAGGATTCCATCTCTTCGACCATGGAGCCCTTCCAGAGTTTACCCTCTGCTGAGTTGATTGCCTCACCAACTGACTTGGGCTCATCGTTAATGATAGTTAACACGATTGCAGAACAAAATTCAGGAAGAATCTATCTTTCGACTATTTTTCTTACTCTTTCTAACCTCCTTACCACTGGAGTCTGTTGTTCCACCTCTTCCTCAGATTCAATCAACTCATCTGAATCATCTTCTTCGTTCCTTGGTTCAAATTGCATTGTATCAGGATTATTCTCGGTTTGAACAATTTTCTCAAGCTCAAACTTACCTTCGAATTCTCTGAAGACCACATCTCGACTGTACACTATTCTCCTTGATGCAGGATCCTAGAGCTTATATCCTTTCATTCCTTCTTTATATCCAATGAAAATACACTTGACTGCCTTCTTGTATATATTGCTCCTCTTTTTGTTGGGAACATGCAAAAATGCATCATAGCCAAATACTTTGAGATGTGCGACCTAAGGATTCTTACCTGACCATACCTCGTGTGGAGTCTTGTCGATTACCGCCCACGAAGGAAACATATTCACCAGATATCTTGTAGTTTCAACTGCTTCCGCCTAGAAATTCTTGTGCAATCCCAACACCATTGAGCATGCTCCTTGCGTTATCCATCAACGTTATGTTCATTCTATCAGAAACTTTGTTTTGTTGTGGGGTATATGGTGTGGTATTTTGGCATGTTATTCCACACTGCTTAAAAAACTGATCAAATTATTTTCCACAGAATTCACCATTGTTGCTAGTTCTCAACACCTTAATCTTCTTACATGTCTAATTTTCTCCAATAGATTTAAACTCTTTAAATTTCTTGAAAACCTCTGATTTCTTCCTCGGGAAATATATCCATGTCAAACTGGAAAAATCATATATGAAGGAGACATAATACATGGATCCACCAAGTGAAGGCATTGTAATCAGGCCAAACACATCACTATGCCCCAATTCTAGAATCCCAATTTCCTTTGTCGCTCTAGATGGAAACCTCACCCGACTTTGTTTTCCATATATGCAACATTCACAAAAGTCGACTTCTAAACTAGATTCAGGAAAACATTCCACCATACCTGTCATGTGCATGGATCAAAGTCCCTTTTCTCCAATGTGTCCCATCCTCTCATGCCATAGTATGGTCGGTCGATGTTAACATGTCTTGTCGAGTCGGTTTGTACCGACTGAGCTTGAGTTGGGTCGATTTGAGATGGCTTTAGGAGCAACAATGTTGTTGCATCCATTCAAGTCGACATTCCCTAACAACTTGTATAGGGTTCTAATCCAAAATCCTTTCATTAAGACCATCACACCTTTGACCATCTTGCATGAATCCTTATGAAACAAAGTGTGCACTCCAACATCACTCATTTTGCTGACAGATGTCAGGTTTCTTTCCAAACCCATAATGTGTCACACACCTGGAAGGGTTCTTTTCCTCCCATCCTGCAGTATCTAGCACAATACTTATATGTGCAGTTCATGGATTTGTATCCACATGGTTGTCTTTTTATCTGGGCTCACTTTTTTTCCTAGACATACCCATAGTGTGCATGCTTCCATTCAATAGTGTATGAGGATTATCAAAGTCCCTTCTTCCTTGTGATCACTCACCCTCCAGGCCCAGGCTCAGACATCCCTTTCTTTGCTATACAGTTCTTCAGGTGATCCATCTTTCCTTTCCATGGATTTCTCGCACAAGAATAATTTCAGAGACTCCATTTAGCCTTACAATTGAGGCATCCCTCGGAATTTCTCTACCGAGGCATCCCTTTGGCATGTGTTACCACAACACAACATATTCTAGGTGATCATGGCTTACCATAAGGTTCTCCCGTCTCAACAATATCCTTTTTCATGCTTTCCATCTTGACAACCTTCATCTATCCTCCCTGTACATATCCTTTTTGTCTCACATGTATTACAGGTATACAAAATTTATGAGATATCGTCATCAATTTCAAATTCAAAATTTTTATTGCATATTTGTCACCCACAAATTTTCCAAGTTCCACATTTAGTTTCACATCTGTTCCGCACAGGAAGAAGATTCACAAGCATGGGATTTTTCTTCCCACAACAGTTTGGATCAAAAAGAAATTGGTCTTCAATATGGGCTTTCCTCATGGCCATATCCAAGACCCTTTTCTTCCTGCAATTCATTCTTTATACAACCAAACAAACTTTTAGTTTCTCATGTGTATATTTTCACAACACATTTAAAATGACAACACACATATTTCTCAACTTGTGTATTCTAACAGTTGCATCACATCTATATAAACATGAAATGAAAACTCATTCCTTACCTATGCATCATTTTAGCATACCAAACTTCCTAACCACTAAGCTTCTCGATGCCTTCTAGAGGTATTCGAGAGTTTTATTACATAACAAAATGAACAATTAGGGAACCAACTCCCTTAGTAAAGGTTTTTTTTTTAACCTTTTGAGATAAAAGAGATCATTTGGTTCATATTCTCCTGCATCATACAATCAGTCTTTACTGCCAGAGGTTCACACCTCCATCATTCAAGTTCTCCTTCCTAAATCCTACCCTACTTGGGTATCCATGGCATACAACTACCTTTCAAAATTTCATGCATAATCATTAAGACAATAAATCATTTCAGAAGGGATTCTTACATAATCCCTTCATACCTCGTGTTACACATGATTTTGGTCATCTTGGTGATGTATTGGCAATAGTGTACTCAGGCTCCTAACAAGAACTTTCTCCTGAGAAAAGTGGCATTTATCTCCTTCCAGAAAACATATTTTCAAAGTGAGTTCGCAGGCTACATATGGCCTAGGGTGCGAGAATGACCCATTCTCGTAGGCCACCTTCATCTAAGGTGCAAACTTCTCACAGGTTTATCTATACATAGGGTGAGAACTTGTTTTTAAGCTTGGAAAAGAGAAGAAGTCTCGAGGGTTCTAGAAGGGAATCTTCTAGAGAATGAGTTGGCATTCATATGGTTGTCATTTTACTGGCTTCTCTGATTTGGTGGGATCATTCT
>SNQJ01S0037000.1:72873-87742 GCA_010110895.2 Picea sitchensis
CATTAACCGATTCCTCTCCTTGGGATCCGAAGGGGGTTTATCATTCCTAACAAGGGGAAATTTGGGGTCATTTGACATAATGAAACCTCTCTTATAGTTTTCCCATTTGTTCCTCTAGTGATATCATCACAAGTACTTCAAGGTTTCACCCCCACAATCGGTTATTGGCAATTCAAACAATAATACATTTACATTGGTCCCATTCCATAACATGGTAATCATAATTAATGATTAATTACAAGCTGGGGAAAACGAGGTGTTACAATCGTATTATGAAAGTGTTGAAAATTGATAGAATTAGAGATTGACTAGTTGCCATTTATTTTTTATCTAATTTGTAAATATGGTTGGACAGTTGAACGTTTCATATTAATGGAACTATTAACCATTTTATTTATCTATCTATATAATAACAATGAGTTGCGATTTTATTGTGTATGTTTTTCTTTCTATCTTTTTCTTGTTTGTTGTAGCTAAAATTTCTTTATTTCTTTAACATGGTATTAGACCTCTTACGTGAATGTACTTTCCCATGAGAGAGGTGTGTTATCATGAGATTTTTCATGAGAGAGGTGTGTGATCATGAGAGTTCTTTAGAGTATAATCCTGTCTAGATAGAGTAGTTTAGTTTTTCCTTCTAGGAAAATTTTATTTTGTTGTTTAATGAGTGAACATTATTCAAGGAGTGAAGTGTGGTGATGAAATGTTGTAATTGGGAAAATAAACAACCAACACAATTTCATTGTAGTGTTGAAAGACCTGAATACTCCAATATGTGTGACGCATGCCATTTAATCCTACCAAGATAGAGTCATTTATTTTTATTTTCCATTATAATTTTTTTATTTTTTTTTGTTTAATGAGTGAATTATATGTAGGGAATGAAGTGTGGTGATGAAATGTTGTTATTGTTGGGAAAATAAGTAGCCAACGTTATTTAATATGTGTGATGCATGTTGTTGAGGTGTAATACACATTTGGAATTGTAACTTTGGTTTGCATGTAAATATCAAGAATCATTTTAGGTGCACTAAAGTTTTAAATATATGTGAGTTTTATAAGTTGTTGCTAAAAAGTAAATCTTTGTTTTCTTGGTGAGCCTATTATAGAGCACATGTGGGGGTTTTAACTAAAGGAACACATGTGGGGTTTTAACTATAGAAGGAGGAAGTGCACATGCATGCAATTGAATTATGTTGATAGTGATTAGAGAAGGAGGTTCACATGCATGCAATTGAATTATGTTGATAGTGATGAGGGTTTTCAATAGATGGATTAATAGTTTTTATGTGAAGAAGGTAATTTAGATGTTTTGATAGTTTAATATTTTGATCTTAAAAAGATTTGTTATGAGGGAGCTTATAAATTGATTGAATGTTATTTATATAAATTGGTTGGATGTTATTTATAGAATGTTATGAAAGTTGATATAAGTGGGTATTTAATTTAATAGAATGAGTATTTGGAAGGATGAACATTTCTTGTGTTTAGGGTGATATATATATATATATATATATATATATACCTCTTTCTTTAACATAAAGATTCAAATGTCAAATGTTACCCTCTAAGTATAAGACAAGACGAATTCAAGTAAATTATCCAAAAAAGTCCAAACATGAATCTACTCCTTAATAGAAAAGGTCCAAACATGAATCTACTCCTTAGTAGAAAACTTGGAAAAAATGATATGGGAGCACCTCATCTAAAGTTTAAGAAATATTGATTCAAAGCGATGCGAATAGCACATTCTTGATATTTTAATATATCAATTGTGTTAAAATTAAAAAGAATTAGGAGATTTGATGTTCTAAGAAAGAGAGGAGAATTGTAAGGTAGTCATTTACTTATTGGGAAAATAGATAGATATTAAAAAGAAAAAAGTGATTTAAAAAATGATAAAATTTGATTTTGGTAAATATTGATTAAAGTTTATATATATATATATATATAGCTTTGAATTCATAATTTTTTAGGAGGAAAGACGTGTACTTAAATATCATAAAAAAAACATTTATTAGTTAAAATGGTAATATTAAGTTCTACATTTACACTTCATTAGACTTTCAATTTTGACTAAGTATCATATATAAATTGCAAAACATAATTGCATTTGGAAAATGTGATTTCAATATGATAGTGAAATATTTTGAGTAAATTGATTTTGATTTTTATATGTGTAGGTTTTTATAATGGCATTGTCTAAACATTAGACTTTTTGAACTTTTTCATTGGCATCCTGTGGTGAAATCACCATTTTTTATTGTTTAAATTATATTTTGAATACAGAAACCCTAAAAAACCATCACTGTACTTGAACTATACAGACTCAATCACTCAAATCTAGAGTTCCAACAATTTTTTACAGATTTTAAGAAAAAATATCCAAAAATATGCCTATAAAAACTTTAAAAAATCTAACTTTTAAACTACATTTAAATCTACTTAAAAAATTAGCAAAAATTAAATTAAATCACTAATTAAATGAAAACTAAATCTTAAATAAAAATTAAACTTCACACTGATTAAATAAAAACTAAACCATATTAACTAACTAACCAACCATCCATAAACAAGCTCTACCTATTTACTTAAATACTTGCCAGATAATATAACCAGATTTCTAACATGATTCACATCTTACAACATCTATGTATTTGTGCACTAAACATGGCATTAAATGCCGACCCGGAATGCTCCTCTTTCATAACGCACACGTAGCGGTTACGGCAACGCTTAGATACTTTGCACAGATCAATGTGTGCATTACGCATAAATACACGCATCCTCAGCAATGCGTAGGTCACTGCCCTACGAAATCCAAAATCCATGGGCCATGTTCGCCTATTTATATGCCTGTTTCTCGGACAGTACGATCATCCTGGGCTTCAACCTTCTTTTTTCTACTTTGGATTTTCTTCGAGGCTAATTTATATCTTTCTATATACTGGATAGATTTGAATTTAAAATAAATTTACTTTAATAGGAAGTGAATTGCCAAATCAATGGTTGACATTTCCACGGACCCTAACAAAAAGGAAGGGGAACATTAAATAACTAATTATAAAGCATTGTGTTTACAGAGCATTAAATATTCTACTTTGTATCAATATGCCTTTTTTAGGTGCATACAGAACATTAAATGCTATATAACCAGGTACTTAATGCTTTCACTCGTTTTGGTCATTGGTTTTTGTTTAAATGTTTTATTTTTGGAAATTTTTTTATGATATTTTTTAGAGTTTGTTTAGGAATGATTGAGTTTAAATTTGGTGAGAAATGATTGGATTTCCAAATTTGAGTGGTTAAGTTTGTATAATCCAAATACTTTAAAGGTTTTTTAACAAGCTGAATCTATTTATGCATTCAGAAATACAATTTAAACAACAGAAAATAACAATTTTGTCCAAATTTACATCACCAAATTCCAACTAAAAACCCCAAAATTAGAACGTTTAACCAACACCTTCGTTTTTCATCGTAGTTCAGTGAAGGGCCTCTGCTGGCCTCCCATAGCCCGAACCTATAAATGGAGTATGGTCGGGTGTCGTTGGATTTTCATAGAGACACAATAGTTATACTCCAAGAAAATCTCTTATACAGAATTTACTCCAGCGAAAATGGTGAACTCAGTGAAGAAGGGAGTCTGAGGATCCCGAGGTCATTGATTCATATGTTTCTCGTATGCAGATCCTTAGAAGACTCCATTACGAAGACGTCCTCGTTATTAGCATTAAAAAGCGTGGTTCCCTTGGCTTTGATGGAGTCTGGTAACTATAATATATTCTCCAATCACATATTGGGAGTTATGTTGTTCTCTTTTTCCAGCAATGAAAAATTTCTATGGTATATTTATAAGAAATATAATCTGGATTACATAACTCGGCAGTCTCGCTACTTTTAGAAAAAATTCAGAGTAGCTCTGTACCGAGCCCCGAGAAATGAGGCCGGCGACAGAGCCAGATACCAAGGGAATCCGGACTGAATGAAAAATATCAGAGTTATAGAGCTGTCCGTCCAGTCTCAGAGTGCAGACAGGAAAATAACGTAGGTTGTCAGAAACCAAACCAGAAATTTAATTGAAGGAAATGTGAGAGATTTAGAAGATGTTTATGAATAGTGTGGGGTCCTCGTGATTATCAAGCCAGTGATTATAGGAGAGGAGCCTAGCTTGTTTTTTAAGAGCAATTTTTGAGAGAGCATCAGTGTTTTTATTTTTTTCTCTAGTAGGTATGTGATCTGTTTGAACTTTTGTTGGAGTTCTCGAGTTTTGTCCATCAGCCAAGGAGAGCGGTGTAACTTGTTTATGGAGTTTAACCACTCTATTATGATTTTTGAATCTCCCAGGAGTTGAAGGTAGAAGGTTATGCCTAATCGCCAAGAGGAGTGATGCCCAGGCCCCCAACATTTTTGCCTTTGTGTTGGATCCGAGGCCACCATATGCCCAGGGCCCCAACATTTTTGCCTTTGTGTTGGATCCAAGGCCACCATTAAGCATCCAACATATGAAAGATGTCTTTGAAAGATGCAGATGGCCGCCAGCACCACAGTTGAGCCCATTTGAGAGAGAAACACTGTCAAACCACGCTGTGGGCAAAGTTGAAGAGAGAGTAGAGTCAAAAGAAATTAACTGCAATATAGGAGTCAAGGAAGGTTGTCCCCTATCCTCTACCATTTTTGGCATTTACATTGACAAGTTAGAAGATTGTTTGGAAGTGGCAGGTTGTGTTGGACCAATTCTTGCTAGTATAGTAATCATCCTTCTTCTCTATGTCGATAATATTGTTCTTATGTCAAGGAATCCCTATGACCTTAGTAAGCAACTTAGAATCCTCAAGGACTTCTGCTCCAGTTCAGGTATGACTGTTAACACTGACAAAACAAAGGTTATGATCATTAAATCCAACAAGATCACCTACAATAATTTTGTATATGACAATAATCTCTTGGAGGAAGTGTCTTCTTACTAGTATCTTGGAATTGATATTCATCACAAGCTCAATTGGAACTATAGCATTGAGAAAATGATAAATGGTGGGCGGAAAGCTTATTATGGGCTTGAAAATAATTGTAAATTAGCAGACCTCCCTATCCTATCCTATCCTCCTCAAGGAAGCGAGCCTTCCCCCCCTTGAGAGCACAACTATGATTAGGTACTTATTGTACAAGAAGAAAATAAACAACATGGATAACATGAGGCTCCCCAAAATCCTTCACACTCTAGCCAAAATCACCAACCGCTTAAGCATGATGACGTAATGATGCCAAGTCTTGGCTAAATCATTGGAGAATAAAAGAAGAAGTTATTTTGCAGAATATGGATGATATTGAAAATATTGTACAAGTTAAATTTAAGGAGAATCTATAAAATAAAATAAAATAAAATTAAGATAATATAAGGAGGTGGTTAACTCTAACCTTGAAGATCAAAAGTATCTATTTGTTTTGACTAGAGTAAAGAAGAAAACCAATATTTGTTTTGGACAATCCCGAAAACACCATGGAAATAAAGAATTTGTCACCTTTGTGACACCAAGAGGGTTGAAGATGAAGAGCATTTTATCCTAGAATGCCCTACATACACCCAAATTTGATCCCAATTTCCAAATATTTGTCACAATACCGACTTTTCAAGCATGGAAATAACATTTTAAAGAAATACAATTTTTAAGGTCCAATAAACCAATTTTGGTCTTACTGGAGGTTAACCATCATCATCACATATATATAGTCATCCATTTGCTGCAATATCTAGAACCAATCCATCCAAAAACACTAAAATAAATCCAAGAGATAATCACATCTCCTTTCAAATATATTAAAAATAATATATTCATAGAAATTGCAATGAGAAGATGTGGAGGTTGTGGAGAAAAAAGTTGGAAGAAATGAAAATAAAATATGTAAAAAGACGTGTGGAGGATGGATGGTTTCATTGTTGAAGTCTGAGAGAATAATGGAGCCCATCATGGTATTAAAAATATTGTACAAACTAAATTTTAGGAGAATCTATGGTGCCATAAAGAATTAGAGGATAAAATAAGATTAATATATTATAAAGAGGTGATTAACTCTAACCTTGAAGATCAAAAGTATCTATATGTTTTGACTAGAGTAAAGAAGAGAATCAATATTATTGAAATAAGAACTAATTCTCATGAGGTGCATAGTGAAATTGAGCATTGGACAATCCCTAAAACAACAAGGCAAGAAATAATTTGTCAACTTTATAACACCAAAATGATTGAAGATGAAGAACATTTTTTTCTAGAATGTAGTGCTTATACCCAAATAGTGGAGCCCATCATGACTAGGACAAATCAAAGAGATTGCCATGTAAGGATCAATAATACTTGTGGCTTCTCATGTGAATTGAGTCTTTTGCAACGAAAACATAATTCCATGAGACTTGTCTTGCGGTATCTGTTGGTTTTGTGCTTGTGCCTATGGAGGTATGAAGCTCAATTAGACATCAATATTGTAAAATAATCTAGATTTGATTTTTTATTCAAATAATGATTTAAAATTGATTATATATATTTATATATATGTGGATTGATGTGAAAATAGATACAATATCATGATTATTAAATGAAGAAATAATTGAAATTTTTTATTATGAAATTGATAGTGAAGTTATAAATGAAATCTTAAAAAATGTTTTATATTTTTTTTATATTTTATGTAATTTAATAAAAATTAAAGACTAAATTTATTTCTTTTAAGATGTTTTTATACAACTTAATACCAAGTACTTTATAATGATATTTGCGATCATGAAAATCAAGAGCAACCAAATTAAATAACATGGAAATTTTATTTTGAATTTAAACTTACATTAAAACAAATATTTAAATAAATAACTTGTTGATTATGTATATCAAATTATTAAAAAATATCAATATGAAAAATTTAATTATATAATGTAGAAAATATATAAAAACCATAATAACAATTCTTATAATCATTATTATAAAATGCTATTTTTTGTTTGTTAATTTGTGCTGGACTTGTTGGCTACGCCATTAACCTGTGGCTTGAGAAACGGCGACTCAGGGGCATTTAAGCCGTCAAAATCACTGGGGAACTCTTAACATGGTTGGATTTTTTGTCCCCGCATGTTTCGAACCGATGACTTTAACATCACAGAGTGGGTTAACAACACACTCCCATAAAATGTAATTAGTATGAGAAGAGTATTAGTATTTGAATATCTATATTTATATTTTATATTATATAATTTGTTTTCAAAATAAAAATAATTAATTTTAGTATAAAACTAAATGTATAAAAACATAATTGTTCATAAAGAGTTTTATAATTTAGTTTAATTTAATATGAGAGATGTCTATATAATATAATACATTAAAATAATAGTAAAAAAACCCATAAATTAATAAAAAACATTTATATATTTTTTATATTTTATATAATTTAATAAAAATTAAAAACTAAATTTATTTTTTTTAAGATGTTTTTGTACACTCAATACCGAATACATTTATAATGATATTTGCGATCATGAAAATCAAGAGCAACCAAATTATGCGATCATGAAAATCAAGAGCAACCAAATTAAATAAATAATAGGGAAATTTTATTTTGAATTTAAACTTACATTAAAACAAATATTTAAATAAATAACTTGTTGATTATGTATATCAAATTATTCAAAAAAATATCATTTAAATAAATAACTTCTTGATTATGTATATCAAATTATTTAAAAAAATATCATTATGATAAATTTAATTATATAATGTAGAAAATATATAAAAACCATAATAATAACCATTATAATCATTATTATAAAATGTTATTATTATGAGAAGAGTATTAGTATTTGAATATCTATATTTATACTTTATATTATATAATTTGTTTTCAAAATAAAAATAATTATTTTTGGTATAAAACTAAATGTATAAAAACATAATGTTCTAGAAAGGAGTTTTACAGTTTAGTTTAATTTAGTATGGGAGATGTCCATATAACATAACATATTAAAATAATAATAAAAAAACCACAAAATAATAAATTAATAAATAACATTAAAATATATATAAATAAATAAAAACACATACAAACAACAATTAGGGTCAATTAATCAATCCATAGAATAATACATATTTTTTTTTATCTCAAGAGATTGGATCTTTGGCTTGATAGATGTTGGGTTGAGATGAATCTATGCAAATGAAATAAACTAATACATAATAAATAAAAAAGCATTTTTGGATAAGGTTTAGTGGTCATCACACTTTTTTTATTACATATTATAAATTCATAGGTTTGAGATTAATTTAATAAATAATAATTTTTAAAAAAATATTTAAAAATATAATAAACATGTATGTTTTATATTTGTCAATTGGGTTTAGTTTAAAAATTGGTTAAAGTAGTTATTCCAATGATTTAGTTTCAATTGATTGAATCCTAAGCATGGATGATTTTAGGGGTTAAATTTCGTTCATGGGCTAATTTTCCATGGTTTTTCCCAAAAAAAGATTCGCTATTTTAAAAATGGTTCCCCCAAATTCTATAGGATAAAATTATTTTACTTCAAAAATTGCCAAAATTTTATACAAACTATATAAAATCCTTAGAAATTTGAATATTTTGACAAAAATATCGTCAAACATTTATAGTTGGTATATGAAGGATCAGTAAGATTCGCCAAGGTTTCTACATTTTAAAATAAATTTCCGTCCTTAAAATCATCTAGTCCTAAGGAAAGTGAACAATATTGATTTATGGAGTGATAGTGTTATAGGAAATCAACCATTAATTCAAATTCAAGAATTCCACCCTTTGAAAGATTGACTTGATACTCAAAGAAAAATGATTATTTGTGATATTTCCTCTTGGTCTTTTCATGGCTACTTGTTGATAAAAAAATTTGATCAACTATATTTATTGCTCTTGGACAAATAAAAAATTTCGATATCAGAAGAAAGAAATCTTGAATGATTATCACTTCATGGTTTAGTCTAAGCTTGGTCATGCATTTTAGTCTAAGATATCCACGTTTTTGTCCAACCGCTTGATAAGAAGTTTGCAAGAAGAACTTCAAAGAAAGAATTTTTTTCTAAGTGTTATGCCCCTCTTTTTTCTAAGTCTCAACTTCGTCATGCATTTTACTGATTAGAAATCCAAGTTTGTATGCTCAAGATATCCACGTTTTTGTTCAACCGCATGATAAGGAGTTTGCAAAAAGAACTTCAAAGAATGATTTTTTTTCTAAGTGTTATGCCCCTCTTCTTCCATGTGCAACACTTAGTCCTTTATCACATACTCTCTTACTCTCATCCCATACTTAGCCATTTTTCTCACTACTTTCATATTCCCTTAGCCATTTTCCCTCCTCACTATTTTCCATACTTAACCCATTTCCATACTTAGCCTATTTTCATTTTCATTACCACTTAGTTAATTTTCATAATACCCACCATTTAGTCATTTTTATAATTCATTTCCACATTCATTTTCATAATTCATTCCCATTTTCCATGTCTACTTATTTATTTTCATAATTCATTTTCATTTTCCATTTACCATTTACTATTTCCATTTTCCATTTTCCATTTACCATTTTACTTTTCTTATTTCCATTTTCTAATACTTTCACTATACCATATTTCACATAATTCCATTATATACTTCCCAACACTTACCATGTTATCCAAATTCAAGCAATGCAAAGCGGAGGTAGAACAAGTTTTAGTTATGCATGCCCGTAGGTCTGTAATAATGCATACTACAAATTACACCTCTTACTTCCACATATTCCACAATGCATTTTTCACTTTTTTCATACTTAGTTGTGTTTCTAGTTTTGGAGCCCACCTCCTTACCTTTCTCCTTGTCCATGTTCTAGAGTCCCACATATTCCATAATGCACTCTCCATTCCCCATTTTCATCTCATACTTTGTCATGTAACTCCACAAACCCTACATTTAATTTTTAATATTATTTCATATCCTAAGTTTCTTCCCCCTTTTCATGGACTGGCTTGCTAAAACTTTTCTCTCTATGTCTTCTTCCTTTATGTTTCTTTCCATCCAATTTTCCATGAATTTATGGAAAACAACAAGATTTGGGTTTGAGCAGTTCTTTCTGTAGAAATATTCAATCATCTTGTAACATTTTAGGTCCAAAGGAGTGAAATATCTGCTTGTAAAAAGTAGACGTGGTTTATTTTAGTTCATGTGATTGTCATTGGAATATTTTGAGGATGTTTTAATTCTCTTGCTCAAGACATTATTGAACTTGTCATATTGGGATATTTTTATTAATTCCTCTTGCAAAGAACTATTCTGGGGTATTACATTAGTGATTTCTCAGACTTGAGTTGAAAGCATGTGATTTCAAATGTATTTTCTATCAAAATATTTTTTGAGTTATAACAAAGTTATCATTTAAATTTTTTTGAAGACTTGTCCATTTCTTTATCTTGCAAAAGTCATAGAAGATTCCAAGTTCAGTTTATCTTACAAGAAAGACATAATGTCTGTTGAAAGGAAACTCCAAAACCTAGTAGACACAAATCTCTCCTTACACACTTTATCTTTTCTTTCTTTAAACAATCTGATGTATATTTGTATATTTGCATAACTGTATATAAGGGTTGTACACTTGTATATATAATATTTCTTGGAACATATTTTAGGGATTGGTCTTTAGCATTCACCCTTTGCATTCATTGTATAACCATACCAAGAATCATCAAACATTTCAGCCAAAGAGGAGTACCACTTCTATAAAAAAACGTAGGGGGATTCATATGCTTGTGAGGTTGACCTTAATATCATAAAACAATATTTTAGATCAAAATTAGTGGAGTGGTTGGAATATTTGATCTAGGTGGATATCAATGGCCACCCACCTATTCCATGGGCTCGAAAAATAATTTTCCATCTTGGCAAATATTCAACAATTTTTCGGGTTCCAAACTTTCGGGGTCGTTTTGAGGCCCTAAACGACCTTTCCAACGGTGTATCGAGTGCCCAAAACAGAGATCATATGCAAAAGTTACGCCCCCGGTAAGTGGGTGTATCAACTACCCCCATCAGGGCCTGCAAACCTTTTGGCTTTTCATCTTCTGGGGTTAGGGTTTTGGATTTTACTTATGTTAAAAAGGACTTTGGAGCCTCATCGTAACGATCATCTTCTTACGAATGTGAGTAGCCGTCACATCTCTTCTCAGAGATAAGCTGCCACCATTCTAGCGAGTCTTTCACTCTATATTTTTATAGTTCTGTACATTTCGCACATGAATAGAAATTGTGTATTACTGTATCTTTGTGTTTATGGTTGCATCTCTGATACATTTCTGTTATATTATTGGATATCCGCGATATCTCTGTACATTTCTTTATTATATATCCGCTCTCATTTCGTTCCGAAAATAATTCGGATCAGTGGTATCAGAGCAGGATGTTCTTGATCGTTTTTTAGTGCATGTCCCTGATGAGGTCTGAGTATAGAAAGTTAGGTCTCAAGCTTGTCTCTCTTGAGTAAAAACGCTCTCGCACACCCAAGAAACCCTTCACGGCAGAAGAAAAGAAAAACAACAGAGTAGATGATTCTATTAATATGTTGCTTAAGCAAGCTCTCACGTGACAGAGGGACGAAATGATGGAGAATTTTGCCCACATCCTTCAATGCCTGCTGATAACAACAGGCGCATCTTCACCAAGTGACCACTTTGGAGGCACCTTGCCTTTCAAGGTACAAGTTAATTTGATATTCCCATATTTGAAGGACAAATAGATGTAGATGCCCTAGAAAAATGGTTAAATATGCTAGAAGGTTATTTCTTTGTTCACAATTTTTCTGACAGGGAAAAATTCACCTTCGCACTCCTTAAGGCTCTCCCCCATGTCAAACATTGGTGGGAAACTTACTGGAAGCAAAGCTCCACAGAGGAATCTGGAATATATGGGGTCGAGCCCACTTGGGATTTTTTTTGTGGATGTGGTCAAGGAACAATATTACCCTATTGGCCACTATGATTACCAGTACATGAGATGGACAACATTGCAGAAAGAGAGGGGCCAAGAAGTTCCAGAGTTCACCAATACCTTCCATACCTTGCACACCAAGTTGGGTATCAAAGACTCTGAGCGACATCTGGTTCTGAAATGTCGTGGGGCTCTACACATATACATCCAAACTGAAATGGATTTTCTGGGCATCTCATCACTGGGTGTTGCTTATCGATATACTATTAAAATCGAGCAGAAATTTAAGCACCAAAACAAATGGGAGTTCGGGTCTGCAAATCTGCAACAACCAAAGTATGATAAAGACGACTCTAACAAATAGTATCTCGAAAACCAGTCCAATACACAAGAAAAGAAGGGTCACGGAAAAACGAAGAAGGACACTTGAAAATGGTGCGATTTCCACAAAATCCTCTGGTGCAACACCGATGAATGTCTCTCAAAACAATCATTGGTGGATGAGATCAAAGACAAKGATTYGAACTCTAATTCATAATATGATTAAGAAAATATTGATAGAAGATAGATCATCGACGCAGACCCCACTTCTATTTTCATGACCACAACAATTCAACCGAAAGAACCAACAGATCCTGAAGAGGGGGATCKCCTTTTTCATTCACATATGTGGTTGAAGGGGACCCCGCTACATTTTATTGTTTATAGCGGAAGCCATAAGAACCTCATCTAAGCAGAGGTCATCAAACAATTGGGATTATCGAAAACACCACACCCGCAACCATATAACATCGGGTGGCTTCGTCAGGGACGAGATTTTCGTGTCAACCAATAGTGTCAATTGTCATACGACATCTAGCCCTTCAAGGATGAGGTATTATGTGATGTTTCCCCATTGTATGTATGTGATTTTCTATTGGGACAAGCATATATGTGGAAGTGCCATGTTGTTTATGAGTCTCGACCCCGTAGTGTCATTGTTACTTTGGGGGGTCATCTCTACAAAATACCATAGGTCATCCCAACTATTTTCGCACCTAAACATTTCCGCAAGGTAGTATCTCATACTGCAAAATTTAGCTTCTTCACAATCTGTTCAAAAGGTGCACAGAAGGACATTGCAACCACTGCAACCTCGGTACGAGCACCTTCTATCCAACAGAAGCATATCGACAAGATTGCAACAAAGGGAAATGATTCTTTCTTCACACAGTCATCTCATGTAACTAGACTGGTTGAAAGGTCCAACCCTTTGAGCCACAGGTTCATGACAACCTTCAACAAGCTAAGAAACACAACTTCTCCAGCAAGGCAAGCAGTTCACCGAGATTCAGATTCAGCAAACGCTTCCCTCTCTGCCTCGGGAACTCAACAAAATGGATACCATTGCTTCCTAAGGAGGGAGGATTGATACAAGTGGATATCAATGGCCACCCAACTATTCCACGGGCTTGAAAAATAGTTTTCCATCTTGGTAGTTTTTCGAAAGTTTTTCAGGTTCCAAACTTCCAGGGTCGTTTTGAGGCCCTAAACGACATTTTTTGGGGATTTGGGGCCCAGGTGACTACCTTCAAAGGCCTTGACCTCGACCAGTCGAAAATCGTTCTTCTCAGTTAGAAATTTCCAATGGTGGATCGAACACCCCAAATAAAAGATCGTATGCAAAAGTTATGCCCTCGGGAAGTTGATGTATCAACTACCCCCATCAGGGCCCACACACCTTTTGTCTTTTCGTTTTCTGGGGTTAGGGTTTTGAATTTTACTTATGTTAAAAAGGCCTTTGGAGCCTCATTGTAACAATCATATTCTTGCAAATGCGAGTAGCCGTCACATCTCTTCTCAGAGATAAGCTTCCACCATTTTAGCGAGTCTTTCACTCTGTATTTTTATAGTTCTGTACATTTCGCACATTAATAGAAATTTTGTATTACTGTATCTCTGCGTTTATGGTTGCATCTCTGATACATTTATGTTATATTATTGGATATTCACGATATCTCTGTACATTTCTTTATTATATCTTCGCTCTCATTTCGTTCCGAAAATATTCCAGATCAATCTTTGGTCCACCCTTCTCGAGCTCTTCTCCATATTACAATAGTTGTTAGTTCATCTCAAAAAGTGTGTTCCAAGAAGGCACTATGCTATTTCTTAGCAGGGTGGGGAACTTCGAATTTCACAGTGAAGAAAGGATATGATTCAACGTAAATAGCAAAAGTTTCTCTTTCCCCAAAATCCCCCTTATGGAACATGATATGTCATCCTGATGATATTCCCAAAATCAACATTTTTTGCTAGATCTTAGCTTATGGGAAGATCTTAACTGCTGAGAATTTGGAAAGAGAGGGGTTTATGGTCCTTCTAGATGTTCTTTATATCTAGAGAACTCATAGTCCATATCTCATTTATTTTTGGATCATCACTTTACATCTTTAGTCTTGTAGCATGCATTGAAAGGGATGGAGGTGCCTATTTGGTAAATGGGGATTTATGTACCATAGGAAATTTAAAAATAAATCATTTTTGAAGCACCTTTGGATTGATCTTCAAAAATACATTGATCTACTAGAAAGTCTATTTGGTAAAATATTGGGCGATTTTCCATTAGGAGACATCTAAACTAGAATGTGTGGTAAAAACATCCATTTCCATATTAGCAGGATGCATCAAATCTAAAGGATTCCATTCCTTTTCTCCTCAATTGCTTGAAGTTGATGAAGAAATTTGGTTGGCTCGATTCAATATTGGAATTCACCCCCCAGATCCATGGGGAGAAAAATCCTCTTGAGGTCACGCTTGTAGATTTTTACGAGTCAAGAAGAATTTCAAGCTTGGAGAGTTGAGCAATCTTCTTACCTTCTCTTTTTTGATGGAGCTTCAAAAAATATCTAAGGGCAATAGGTGT
>SNQJ01S0037000.1:88239-111813 GCA_010110895.2 Picea sitchensis
TTTTTTCAAGAGAAACAAGTGCTCGTGGATTTTATTTGGCCAATTTCATTGGTTTTCAACACCTTTGGTTCTCTGTTTTGAGTGGTTTGGTTACCTATTGTTGTTTTGTTCGAGAGAAACAAGTGATCATGGATTTTATTTGGCCAATTTCATTGGTTGTTGGCACCTTTGTGGCTTTGGTCTTTCAGGTTTGGTTCTGATTTCATTTTCTCCTTCTCTACTTTCCATTCAAGATTCTTT
This sequence comes from Picea sitchensis, assembly GCA_010110895.2. Classification (NCBI taxonomy): domain Eukaryota; kingdom Viridiplantae; phylum Streptophyta; class Pinopsida; order Pinales; family Pinaceae; genus Picea; species Picea sitchensis. The sequence continues at coordinate 88,480 of SNQJ01S0037000.1, forward strand.
GTTTCGACATCCTGTTGTTTGAATGGTTTATCTATGGGTGAATTGTTAAATCTTTACTAGTTTGTGTGTGAGGGTTTTTTTTGTTGCTTCAGTGGGCGACGTTGTATATCTTACAGGCCATGCCCTATATTGCTTATAGTCCTCCCTTCTCTTCCAAATTTTTGGTATTACCCTCTTTGGGAGATGCATTACACCGAGCTTAGGGAAACTCATAAGATTATTAAGTTACAATGTTTATCTCTGGAAGAAATATATGGAAAATTGGAGACTAAGTCTATGACAAATAACTCTCATGAGGAAGTAATCATGAGAATTTTGTTGGTTCGGACTAATTTTTTTTTACCTTGGAGGCTGAATTGGATTCTCTCAAGCAGATAGTCACCTTCATGGCCAAGAATTGCCATGACAAACTTGGTATCTTAGTACCCTCTATTGTCTTAGTGAGTATTGAATAAGCTGATGTGAGTAGTCCAAATTAGTCACTTATTGATAATAGTGGTACATAAATAGTGACAATGTGTTCAAGATGAAACTCTTCACATAAWCTATCCTAATTTTTGACTACGTATTTCAAAATATTTAATATCTTAGGCTTATTTTGCCAGTTTTACACTTATCATCATAATCTTCACATAAAATATGTTGAGAGATTTCAAGTTTTAGATGTAATTTTGTATAGGCTCTAGTTTTTGTTATGCAAACAATTGCTTAGCTTCATATTGTATGTACTTTCCACTGCAAATTTTTTTGCAATCTTTTATAATACAAATCCACCAATTTTAGTTGAAATAAATAAATTGTTTTTAAATAAAATTTATTTAAAAAAATAATAAATAAGTATTTTTCATATTTCTCAATTGGATTTAATTTGAATGATTGGTAGAAATGATTCTTATTAAATGTAATTTTTTTTTTCTAAATAGTGAAATTTATTTATTAAGATATATAAAATTTTAAAATTTTGATATATAAATAGTAAAATCTAATCATTAAAATATACAAAAATTTAAAATTTTGATATATAAATAGTGAACTTTAGTCATTTATTTATTTGATTCTTCTTTAACAAGAGAGAGTTTATGGAGACATTTAGCCTATAATAGTTTGTGGAAGAAAAAATATTTCTTTTTGGATTAAAAAATGGACTTTGATAAGAAATATTAGCAAGTTGATTAAAAATATATCAAATCAATGGATATATTTAGTTCTTACATTTCCAATTATTGGAAAAAATTTAGGAAGGGTAGGTCGAGGTGAGAAACTAAGAATTAGTATAGCTGCAACTTTGGGTTGTGGGGAAAGGTTAATTTTCCCATAAGATTTGATTTCTATTCAAAATAGAGGTTACGTGACATTAAATGAGAGAGACAATCTCGATGACACAACCATCTTGTCTCAAGGTTGTCTTCAAGAACAAGCCGCCCTAGATCTGAAAGGTGAGCATCTTGTTCTTTAGAATTTTTATGTTGATAAGTTAAAAAGAGGGCATATCAAACTTAAGGATGATACAATTACCTTAACCTAGTCATATATAACAAATTTGGGTTCCTACTCTACTAGGTTGGGCTATTCATCTATTATTTTTACTTTCCCGCATGAGATGAAGTGGTTTTGGAAGAAGGTATGGAAAATGAAAGCTCCAAAAAAATTCACAGATATTTTTGTGATTGGATTTGAACAATAAGGCATTTCCATAGGATGTTTTGTAGAAAAAATAGAGACATTGGATAGTATGTGTTATTTATGTCATGTCAATGAGAATCTTTCACATTTGCTCATCAACTATCCTTATGTTAAATTGGTTTGGAATAAATTTGAGTAGATGAGTGCATATCCATATTAATTATGGATATATCATGTGCCAAAAGGGATCAAATCCCTAGAGGTGCACACCTTTCCTCAAGATTTTTCAATTTAAAAATAGTTTTCACCTAGAGTAACTTGATCCCTCTCCACACATAATAGATCTAGAGTTAAGATGTGTCTATGTTGGTTCTCTCTCTCTCTCTCTCTCTCTCTCTCTCTCTCTCTCTCTACACACACACATATGCCACATGTCAACTCCATGTTGAGCACAAAAACAATTACACATCTTCCTCATACTGAGTAGAACACCATTGAAATGTTTTAATGTAGAAGAATTTGTCTTGTGGTCCGCACAGAACAAGAAATCCTACTACAGAGGGATTGGAGGCATATCTTGTTACATAAAAAAGAACATTTCTACTCACATTTCTACTTCATAAGATAAACCCTCTCAATCATACATTTAGATAAATATTCTAGACATTAATGCTAAGAATATTTATATAGAAATATGTTATTTCATGCATGTTAATTCTACCTTTTATAGGAAAAACAATCTAGATAAACGTTGTCCCCGTAACAACTTAGAGAAATATATTTACAGTCTGAGAAATGAAGGCAATATCCTCCTACTAGTATACTTTAATTCTAGAACTGCAACTAATCAAGCTATTCTTTTAAGCAATGATTCCAACCCTAATCCTTTATGGCTAGATGAGGACCTTGTGTTAAATAATAGATTCAAAAAAAACTCTGAAGACTCGACTGAGATTTTTTTTGGTACCAAGTTAGTCAAGCTATGTAGTTCTCAAGACGTAATAATTTGCAATGGTCTAATGAAGTGGTTGAAATCCAACTGGATGAATTGTATTCATGGGATGAGAAGTAGTGTTGTGGATTATGTGATTTCTCATATCCACGTATACAACCGAATAGTAAATTTTGACATTTTAAACGACCATGAACTTGACTATGATCATAGACCTTTAACGCTAACTCTAAACTTTTCCATGCACAAAGCCCCATTGAAGAAATTTCTGATAACTAGAGGCAATTCCATCTTGACAAAAGTAAATATGATCTTTTCTTAAAGGATTTAATTCTCCTACGATATAAGGAAAACATTGAAGACCTCTAGCATAATGTTATGACAACACTTTTTGCTTCCATTAACAAGTTCTCTATCGAGGTGTTATGTAAAATAAAAATAGACAACCAACCCTTGGTAAGATAATGATTGTAAAATTGCTAGGAAATCCATTAGGGATGCTTCTAATGAGTTCTTAAAATGTGATAAGATAAATATGTACAAATCCATAATTAAAAGGAAAAAAATGTACTATATAAATAGAAAGTAACAACATCTTTTGCAGCTATGTAAGCTAGATGCTAAGAAATTCAGAGGAAAAATCTAAATCATAAAACTAAAGAAAATAATATGATTCCCTTGAAAGACACATTTTCAAACATTTATACAAAGGATGAAGTTTTTCTATAGAAGACATAGAGTTTGGGGTTAAGCGGCTCACAAATGGGAAAGCTAAGAACATCGAAGGTGTAATGCCATGTACTTTCAATTTAAGTAATAAATAATAGATAAATAGTCTTAAAATAAATAATAATAATAATAATAAAATAACTAAAAAATTATAATAAAAGAAAAAAGATAAAAAAAAATGAGAGAAATTACCAAAAAGGGATAAAGAATAGATAAATTAAGAAAAGGTTAAAACATCAGGATGACAAGTGGAAAGTATGCATGGATGGGTAAAATGAATTCTATATGATGAAGGTGGAGAAAGAAGGGTGACATCTTTTGCTTGTGCAATTTGATGGAAATACATGGAAGATGGCATATGTAGTTGATTGAGGGCTCAGGGACTCTCAATTGTCTTGACTAAGGGGTTGGTTGAGTGGAGAGTCGTCCCTCACTCTATTGTGGCATATTGGATCAAAGATTGGAGTGAAATTATTCAACAACCATAATGTTGTAAGTAAGTTAATTTCTGCAACTCTCAGTTAAGATTCTCACCACTCACTTCTCATGTGGATTATGCAATTAATAATGAAACTATATTTAATTTTGTTAGTTGCAAAATTGTTGTGTTTATTTATGCATTTAAATTTATTGAATTTTGAGCCATTACATATGGTATAAGAGCCATAGTTTCAACCCCTAGGGCCTATGGACCCTTTCATCTTGTTGTAACTTATTTAAACAAGTCTTGTATCTCTCATTTAAAAACAAAATCTTATTGTAACACATAATTTGTGTAGATGTGTGTACACTCTCAAGTCAAAACAAAGGTTTAACTACTAAAAATAACCCTTTTAGGAAGAACTTTCCTAACCTTAAATACTATGAAACTACTAATGAGTCTAGGTTCAACAATGAAGATGGTGGCATGGAAAACCATCCACAAAGGTTCAACTTAGATGAAATAAATATCCTTCAATCACAATTCTTAAACAAAAATATTCTTATTGTAATATAAACATTCAAAATTTGTATAGAGATTTATACCCTCCTTAGTCAAAACAAATATTTATTAAAAAAGAAAAGAAAAAAAATTACCTAATATGGTGGCACGACAAACCATCCACAAAGGATCAATCCTTTTTATCTATGAATTAGAGGTTGGCAGTTGTAAGTTTTCTCTTGAGGAATCACTTTTTATAAAATAAAAATAAAATTATCATAAAAAGAAATCATAATTAACATTTTATGGAAAAACACACAAACTCTATCATCAAAATATCAAATGTTTTGCATTGAATAATTGTAAGTTTTCTCTTGAGAAATCACTTTTTGTAAAATAAAAATAAAATTATCTTAAAAATAAATCATAATTAACATTTTAAGGGGAAAACACACAAACTTTATCATCAAAATATCAAATGTTTTGCATTGAATAATTATAAATATCAAATGTTTTGCATTGAATAATTATAAGTTTTCTCTTGAGGAATCACTTTTTTATAAAATAAAAATAAAATTATCCTAGAAAAAAATGTTTATAAACACACAAATTCTATCATCAAAATAAAATGTTTTGCATTGAATAATTGTAAAAAAAATCATAATTAACAGTTTAAGGGAAAAACACACAAATTCTATCATCAAAATAAAATGTTTTGCATTGAATAATTGTAAAAAAAATCATAATTAACAGTTTAAGGGAAAAACACACAAATTCTATCATCAAAATAAAATGTTTTGCATTGAATAATTGTAAGTTTTCTCTTAAGGAATCACTTCTTATAAAATAAAAATAAAATTATCTTAAAAAAAAATCATAATTAAAATTTTAAGGAAAAAACACACCAACTTTATCATAAAAAAGAAATCATAATTAACATTTTAAGAAAAAAACACACAAACTCTATCATCAAAATATCAAATGTTTTGCATTGAATTACTTTATGAATAGAATATAAATAAGTAGAACCTGAACTTTTTATTGGTGTTATTGCATTTTCATATCAATATTGATGTCTTACTTTCAAAAATTCTATCAATAGTGTATCAACAGGAGCATATTTTATATTCTCTTAAACTTCATTATTATTACTATAATTATATCCACAATGAGTCTGATTCTATCATCACTATCAATGATCTTACGATGTAGCTCTTTCTCATAACCTTTACCTTCATCTTGGATAGTGGAGAGTTTGTTGTTGTTAATGTAATTAAAATTTATAATAATGATTATGGTAATTATTTAGTAAGTAGGTTTTTGATTATGTAAATAAAAGTATCAATGATCTTACGATGTAGCTCTTTCTCATAACCTTTACCTTCATCTTGGATAGTGGAGAGTTTGTTGTTGTTAATGTAATTAAAATTTATAATAATGATTATGATAATTATTTAGTAAGTAGGTTTTTGATTATGTAAATAAAAGTATATTAAAGTACTTTAGTATAAATAATGAACAAGTTAATGGGAAGTTGTTATGCAACTTCTTTCCCTCTTCACTTGTATAAATGTAAAAGTTTTATTTTAAGTTTAATGAACAATTTTTGATAGTTCTTTCTTGCATTTGTACAGTGTGCGATTATCTCTTCTCTTTTCTATTTTATTTTTTAAGTGTGCAATTATTTATTTTCTCTTCTAGTTTATTTTTTTATATGGTATCAAAGCCAAGGTTGTTAATAAACCAAGACTGAGACTGAGTGAAGGCCCTAGGGTCTGGTTTGTCCAATAATGGTCTGACAAATTGCATTAAAGAGCATAACTGTTTGAACTTGAAACCATGGTATAGTTTTGTAACAGGCTATACAAATTTGTAGGCCATATGATTTTTAAATTTCATGGGCTGTACAATTCTAAAAGACCCATCTTCCATCATACAAAATTTAAGAAGCAATCGTACATTTTTTTAAAGCCATTGTACAAATGATTTTGACAACACCATACACTTTTTCTTCTTTATGAAAGCATTAAGCTACTGTACATTTTTTTTTAAAGATGCCGTACACCGTTTCTAATAGCATTGAGTCATCATACACATTTTGAAAGCACTACATCTTTTTTTGGTAGCATCATATGGATTTTTTTTTGGACTTTCATACGAATTTTGATTTTTGGTAACCATATGGATTTACTATTTCTTGTAATTGTATGAATTATCTAGTTTAAATTTGGTTCATTTCTTGTTTAATTGAACGATTGGTTTAATATCGTCAAATATTGCAAGTGTAATTGGATTTCGAGGGTTTCATTTTGTAAGGAGTTCAATGTTCGAAACTCACGGTAGTCAGGAGGAGACAACAAAAAAAATCCAACCACGTTTAGGGTTGGTGTGGCCCAACCTGGGTGTGATTCCCGTGTGATTTTAACAACTTAGATGCCCCTAGGTCATAGTTTCTTAGACCACAGGCTAGTCGTGCAGGTAACATGCACGCTAGCAAACAAAAAAAATGATTAGTTTAATATCATGACCACTTTTCCCAATATTATGTTTGAATCGGGTCAAAAATTTAATGGCCAATATTTCAAGATATGGAAACACCAAATGATTTCTATATTTGAGTATAGGTGTTTAGACAAGTTAATTTTGGGAAAGCAAACCCATAATGAAAATGACGAAAATGCCCAAGGAAAATATGATGCAAAATATAGAGGTTGTCATGCTCATTAAATTTGTTGTCATGGACGAGATGCTTCCTGAGGTTATTATTGGGAATGATGCAATCACCATTTGGAAAATTCTTTGGAATTTGCATGAAACCATAAAAGTAGAATATTTTTCTTGAAGAATATTTTGTTTTCTATTAAGATGGAAGAGCATGATTATGTTCTAGATCATTTATCGAAGAATAAAAATATTAGAGATCTTGTAAGGGTTATTGATAGGAAGGTGTAAGAGTTGTTATCATAACTATGAAGAATTTTCCCTCGTCCCTTGAAAAGTTTATGGAGACAATGAGTATTACTTCAAATGATGAGCTAACATTTGATCAATTTAGCAATACTCTTTTGTAGAAAGATATGTGGAGGAATCAATTTGGAATTAACAATGGTCATGATACTTCAGAGGTAGTCATAGTAATGAATTTTAAAGGAAATGGCTAGGGTAGTAAGAATACAAGTGGGAAGAAAGAAAGTGGCAAGGCAAATGATTAAGGTGATCCAAAAAATATAAAGATTTTTAAATATTTTTATTGTGGAAAGATTTGCCACAAAAGTAAATTTTGTCGAAATAAATTGTGGGTTGAAAAGGACAACTAGGAAGCTCATTAAATCGACATTAGAGAAATTTTGAGGTCTAAAATGGGCTTTCTAAGGAAAATAATAAAATAATAGTTAAAATTATAAAATAAGAGTTATGAATTTTCAAAGAGCCTCACAAATCCTCATCTTGATGTGATCTTTAGCAACAATAGATGTAATAATGTTCATAAACATAGCAAGAAATAAGTTGGTATGGGTATTGAAGAACACAAAATCTTTCGTTTGGTGAGTGTTGATATGATTCATGGCCACACCTTAATGGCCAGTAGTGGATAGGTCACATGCTTACTTTGGCATCAGAGCTATGACCATCTCATTTTGTGTTATCTTTGTTTTTTGACTAGTAAGAAAATGGTGGATGGTCTCACAGATACTTTGGAAAAGTAAGACATTGTTTGTGGGGAATGTCTTACAAGGAAGCAACATAGAAATCCTTTCAATGAAGAAAATACTTGGTGAGCCAAAGTAATTATTGAATTAATTCATGATGATATATGTGGGCCAATTAAGATAGTATCATTTTCTAGTACAAGATGCTTTTTCGATGACTTCTCAAGAAACATATGGGTGCATTTCCCAAGTAAAAAATAAAATGTCTTTTTCAAGTTCCAAGAAATTAAAGATGTGGCAAAAAATAATCAAGAATAAGCATTAGAATTTTTAGGATAGATAATTGTGGTGATTTTTGTTCTCATAATTTAAATGACTTTTGTAGTTAAGAAGGAATACAGAGACAACATACCACACCCTATACTCCATAGAAAAATGGAGTTGTAGAGTGAAGGAATAGAACTATGATGGAGATGGCCATATGTATGTTAGAGAACAAACACTTCCCCACAATATTAGGTAGAGTTAGCTCATACTATTGTATATTTTCTAAATAGATAGCATGCAAAGTTTGTTCCAACTATGACTCATGTAAGTCATCTCAAGGTTTTTGGTTCAATTGGTTATGTATGGATTCTTCATGAGAAGCGTTGTAGGATTCCAAATGCAAGAAATTAATGTTTACAGGGTATAGTGACCATCATAAACCTATAGACTAGTTGATATTGAAACCAATAAGTGTATTTTTAGTTGAGATGTTATACTTGATGAATATGCGAGTTTGTTTCTGATTATTGTAGATCAAAAATCATGTGTAAAATTTCTTGCGGAGGATTATGATATTGCTGCAAAATAAACTCTTTTGCATAACTTTGCATGACACGAGGTAGGGAAAACTTCAAGAAACAATGTGGTTGTTGTAATGAATCAAAATCAACAACATATTAGTGTTGAAATCATCCCCAATAAACATAAGATAAACACTAATTCATAGCTAAAACTATGTCCTAAATAGTTTTATAAATAAATTGATAATGTTTTCCTGGATGAGATTCCTAAATCGACGGAGGAAGGAAGGTTGTTAAGAAACAAAGATACAAAATATGATTCTTGCAATTATTCTTTACTTTCTAACATTCAACATTATTTTAAGCCTCATAGTTATGAAGAAGACAAAGGATGCTCTAAATGGGAGAAATATATGCAAGTTGAATATGATGCCCTAATGAAAATCAGACAAGCACAAAGCAAGGCTAGTAGAAAAAGGTTTTTTTTGGCTCTTTTTGCTCTTTTTGGTTGGATGTTAAGAGTTCCTTCCTCAATGGTCATTTGGAGGAAAAGGTTTATATGTATCAATCTCAAGGTTTTTAGGTTCTTAGAAAGAAACATATGGTATGTAGCTTGGTTAAGGCTCTTTATGGTCTTAAACATGCACCAAGATCTTGGTACATCAATATTGATACACATTTGTAGGATAATGGATTCAAATGAAGTTTTTGTGATTCCAATCTCTACATCAAAACTGTGGATGATGAAGTGGTAATATTGGGAATATATGTAGGTGACATCGCCATCATAGGTAGTGAGATAAGAGAAATCACATAAAATATAAATTATGTTTTGTTTTTTATATGATAGATTTAGGCCTCCTACATTGTTGTTTAGGTGTATAGTTTTGGCATACTAACACATGTATTTTTGTTTCAGTATGCTAAAGGTCTATTAGACAAATACATGATGTTTGATTGTAAAAATTATGAGCCACACTTATGGAGAAAGGGGTAATTTTTTTAGCCAAAGTCGACTCAAAATTAGCAAATGAGTCATTTTTTAGGAAACTAGTGGGAAGTTTGATCTATCTTACAACCACTAGGCTAGATATTAGCTTTGTAGTTAGCTACGTAGCTTAGGTCATGACACATTCTAAAGTAGAACATTGGACAATGAAAAAAGGAATTATGAGATATGTTAAAGGTATAATAGATTTTGGAATATTATATGGTGAAAATGATGAGCTTCTATTAACTAGCTATATATAATATTTTGATTGGGTAGGATCATTGGATTACCATAAATCAACTACTAGTTATGTATTCAACCATGAAAGATGAGTACTTTTATGGGCTAACAAGAAATAACATTTTGTTTCTCTTTCTTCTATCGAGTTAGAATATAGAGAAACACCAAAAGGAACATTTGAGGCAGTGTGGATTAGAAGAATACTTGGAGATTTGATTCCTAAGATTTAACCAAGCCAACAACTATTTTTTGTGATAATCAAGGTGTTCTAAAATTAACAAAGAATCTAGTCTTTCTTGAGAACAACAAACACATTGATGTACATTGTCATTTCAATAGACAACTTGTATACGATGATGAGGTTGAAATTCAATATTGTACCACACAAGAGAAGACCACATATATTTTCACCAAGCCACTTGGTTTAGATAAGTTTCTTGAATTTACATACAAGCTTGGTATTTTCCAGAATGACCATTAAAGTAGGATGTTAATGTAATTAATATTGAGGGTAATTATTTAGTAAATAGGATTTTACTTTAAGAAAACAAAAGTACATTAAAGTACTTTATTATAATGAATAATTAATGGGAAGTCGTTATGCAACTTATTTCCCTCCTCACCTTATAAGGGTAAGGAAACCTATTCTAAGTTTTGATGAACAATTTTTTTATGGTTCTCTCTTCCAATTGTACAATTATGTGTCACTCTCTCTCTTTTCTTCTAGTTTATTTTTTTATAGTTTTCACTAACAAATAAGGGATATTTATCATCACATAATTCATAATAAGGATGGAAAAATCATGATGATCATATGTGTATATGTGAACTATATAAAAGAGAGATATTAAATGGGAAAATAAAATGTTTTTCTTATTCCACCTATTATAAGATATGTGATATATATTATTGGAGATTATCTTAGGGACAATTCCTCTCATTTCCTTCCTTTATCTTGGAAATTTCAGGGTTTGTTCTCATTAGTGAAGAATGGAGATCAATAATGACTTTACCTGTGATGATGATGGAAACTCGTCATCATATACCTCATGACGATCATATATGTAAACTACTTATTTTTGGAGGATGTTTTTACATATCTCTAAATCCAACTTCATTTGAGATCTGTTGTCTTACTATCCCATTATCCATATAGATAAAAAGAAACAAACATACCCTATCATTGTTTTAGAAGATAAATTACATAAAATATCTTCTAGAATCTAGAGTTTAAGTTCAATTTAGAGTATACATGTTCATTGCAATGCATTACTCATTTTTCTCAACCTTAAATGTTAATAGAGACCATTTTGTTGGGTTGTGACAACACACCCTTGCCATTACATCCATTTGGAGGTTTTCAAGCGTTTAGCTTTCTTGATGCCTTGAAACGCTTGAGAAATCTCCTCATTAAATATGGAAGCCCATAAGGTGCTCCATGAGACTTGTAACTGATTTCTCCATAGAACAATAAATATTATCATCACCCCATTTCTCTATGTGTGTTGTGTGTGATGTATTATTACTTTCTTCTTTTCTATTCATTAATTCGGATTATAGGTTGGAAGTCCAACAAGTCGTATCAGAGTTGAGGTCTAGTGAAGGTCTATGAGAGTCAAGGAGAAGGCATAGAGAAGGAGATTCCACACAGGTAGAGAGAATGGGAGCCGAGTAGAGGATTCGTGGTCATTGGTTGCTACCAAGCTTAGGGGACGGGGATGTCAATGCAAAGTTTGAGGTGGAGTTATGTAATTGGGCATACGATTGTAAGACCTCGTTAGGCATGCATACCTCRTGTTTTTCACTGGAAAAGTCTAGATGTAGACCTAGGTGATAGGGGGGAGCATGTGGTATTCCCRGATACCAAAGTCTTTGAGGGAAGTGATCCAGATTATTTTTGAAAAAAAATGAAAGCAGAGATATTACACTGAAATACACATAAAAATTGCYAGAAATAGAAAAATATCGCAATACATGATTTCTATAAATGAAATAATTTTACAGAGACTGTAAAAATATAGAGTGCAAGACTCGCTAGAATGGTGGCAAATTTATCTTTGAGAAGAGATGTGACGACTACGCTCATTCGCAAGAAGATGATTACAATGAGGTTCTGAAGGCCTTTTTATGATAACATGAATGCCAAAACCCTGGACATCCAAAAACCTAACCCTAGGAGATGAAACGCCAAAATTCATGTGGGCCCCGTTGGGGTAAGTTAGTACATTAACTTCTCAGGGTCATAACTTTAGTATACGATCTCTGTTTTAGGCGCGTGATAGCGCATTAGAAATGTATTTTCGAGAACTATGCATTATGTCGTCAAACTTTGACTCCGTCTATAGTTTGACTCTGGCAAGCCAAGAAAACATTGTTTAGAGCCCCAAAACGACCCTGGAAGTACAAAAAGATGTACTAACATGAAAAATTTCAAAATAAGCCAGTTAGAATAGGTGGATGACCACCAATATCCACCTAGATGTTGTTTAAGGATTCAGGATAGCCCTGTAAGTGCATAACCCATAATTACAAAGAAATGTCCCCATTACAGAGAGACATGTTGAATTGAAAACTATCCAAATGATCCATTTGGAATATGGAACATGTGGGTGGCAACCAATATCCACCTGGATCAATATTCCCCCCTTAGGAAGCAATGGTATCCATTACGTTGAGTTCCCAGGGAAGAGTGGAAAACGTTTTATGAATTTGAATCTTGGTGAGCTGCGTGCCTTGTTGGAGAAGTTGCGTTGCTTGGTTTGTGGAAGGCTGTCACGAACCTGTTGCTGGCGGGGTTGAATCTATTCCACCAATCTATTTTCTTTGGGCTTGACGTGGTATTATGTAGGCACCAGTGTAGGTGAAGAAAAAATATATTCTTTCTTTTCTACAATCTTCTTCTGATGGATAAAAGGTGTTGAGGCTGCAGTGGTTGTAGTGGCCTTCTGTGCATCCTTTGAACAAACTGTTAAGAGGATGAATTTTGTTGCATGAGAGATTACCTTGTGGCACTACTTTGGTGGAATAGTAGTCAGAACTACCTCGAGTATTCTGAAGAGTTGACCTCCTAGAGTAATGATGACACTACGGGGTCGAGACTCATAAACAGCATGACAGTTCCACATATATGGTTGGCAAAAAAAAACATCACAGACATCAAGCGGGGAAACATCACGCACTATCTCATCCTTGAAGGGTTGGATGCCATATGACATGTGACAATGTTGTCTGACACAAATATCTCTTCCTTGGTGAAGCCACCCAATGTTGTATGGCTGCGGGGGTGGTGTTGTTGACAACCCTAACTGTTTGATGACCTCAACTGAGATGAAGTTCTTCTAGATGTTGTTATCAACAATGAAATGCAATGGGGTTCCCTTCACCCACATATGTGAATGGAAGAGGCGCTCCCCTTCTTCAGGATCTACTGGTTCTTCTAATTGAATTGTTGTGGTTGCGAAAATAGTAGTGGGGTCTGCATCGATGACTTGTCTATTTTCAATATTTCCTTGATCAAATTTCGAATCAGGGTTTGGCTCCTTGTCTTTGACCTTGGTCACCAATGATTGTTTCGAGCAACATTCATCGGTGTTGTGCAAGGGGATTTTGTGGAAGTCGCACCACTTCCCAGTGTCATTCTTCATCTTTCCTTTACCCTTCTTGTCATTTGTATTAGACTGGTTGTCTGGTGGCTATTGATTAGGGTTGTCTTTACCATGTTTTGGTTGTTGCATATTTGAAAACCCAAACTCCCATTTGTTCTAGTGCCTAAAGTTTTGCTCGATTTTGACAACATATCGATAGGCAGCTCCCAATGATGAGATGTTTAGGAAATCCATTTCGGTTTTGATGTACCTATGCAGAGCCCCATGGTATTTCAGAACCAGATGCCACTCAAAGTCTTTGATACCCAACTTGGTGCACAAGGTATGGAAATTATTTGTGAACTCCGACATTGTTTGGCTCTTCTCTTTTCGGAGTGTGGTCCATCTCATGCATTGGTCTTCATAGTTATCAACATGCTAGAATTGTTCCTTTACCGCATCCACAAAAAATTCCCAAGTGGGCTTGGCCCCATATATTCCATATTCTTCTGTGGAATTTTTCTCCCAGTAAGTTTCCCACCAATGTTTGACATGGGGGAGGGCCTTGAGGAGTGCAAAGGTGATATTTTCCCTATCGGAAAAATTTTGAACAAAGAAAGAACCTTCTAGCAGATTTAACCATTTTTCTAAGGAATCCACATCTATCTAACCTTCAAATATGGGAATATCAAAATTAACTTGTACCTTGAAGGGAGAGGTTCCTCCAAAATGGCCTCTTTATGAAGATGTGCCTGTTTCTATCAACAGGTGTTGAAGGATGTGTGAAAAAATCTCCATCATCTCTTCCCTCTGTTGCACGAGAGCTTGCTCAAGCAACATATTAATAGAATCTTCTGCTTCATCATTTTTCTTTTTTGCCTCCATAGAGGGTTTCTTGGGCGTGCAAGAGTGATTGTCCTCAGAGAGACAAGATCGAGACCCAACTTTATATACTCAGACCTCGTCGGGGACATGCACTGAAAAACGATCAAGAGTAGCTTTCTCTGATACCACTGATCCAGATTACTTTTGGAACAAAATGAAAACATATATATTACACTGAAAAACACATGAAACTTTCCAAAAACAGAGAAATATTGCAATACATGATTTCTATTAATGAAATAATTGTACAGAGACTGTAAAAATACAGAGTGCAAGAATCGCTAGAATGGTGACAACTTTATCTCTCAGAAGAGATGTGACAGCTACACTCATTCGCAAGAAGATGATTACAATGAGGCTTTGAAGGCCTTTTAATGATAACATGAATGACAAAACCCTAGACATCCAAAAACCTAACCCTAGGAGAAGAAATGCCAAAAGTCACATGGGCCCCATTGGGGTAAATTAGTACATTAACTTCTCGGGGTCGTAACTTTTGCATATGATATTCATTTTAGGCGCATGATAGCTCATTGGAAAAGTATTTTAGAGAAATACACATTATGTTGTCAAACTCTGACTCTGTCTATAGTTTGACTATGGAAAGCTAAGAAAACATTGTTTAGAGCCCCAAAATGGTCCTGGAAGTACAAAACGATGTACTGACATGAAAAATTTCAAAATAAGCTAGTTGGAATAGGTGGGCGACAACCAATATCCACCTGGATGTTGTGTAGGGCTTCAGGAAAACCCCGTAAGTGCATAACCCATAATTACAAAGAAATGTCCTCATTACGAAGAGATGTGTTGAATTGAAAATTGTTTAGATGAGCCAGTTGGAATATGGAATAGGTGGGTGGCCACCAATATCCACCTGGATCAGGAAGTTTTTCCGGTTTTGATCATGGGGAAAGTTAGGTCAAGAGTCATGGTTTTGAGCACTAGTGTTTTGATAGCTCTTGTTTTCTGAGTCCATGGATTGCATACTCCATTGAAATCAATGAAGAGGGGATGATTGATTAGTTGGGAAAGGTATCAAAAAACTATTTTCAAGGTGGAGATTGTTGGGTTGTGAAATCTCACCCTTGTTGTTACCTCTATTTCGAGGTTCTCAATTGTTTATCTTTTCGGATGCCTGGAAACGCTTGAGAACTCTCTTGGTTAAATATGGAAGCCCATAAGGTGCTCTATGAGACTTGTAACCTATTTCTCCACAAAACAATAAAAAATATCATTTCCCCATCTCTTTGTGTGTTGTATGTGATGTATTATTACTTTATACTTTTATGTTCATTAATTTGGCTTACAGGCTGGAATTCCAACACATTTAACCCATATTTCTTCATAATCATGTATGATTAAATTCATATTTGTCTCTTCTTTCCTTGTGTTTCTTTAGCATTTTCTCGAGATAAGTCTTGACATACTTCTCTTTTTGAAATATCCTCACTCCCTTTATCATTTACATACAATATTTCCCTTAACTAATTAAAAAAGTTCGATCACTCAAACATTAACATTAAAGTTTACAAAACTTTCCAAAAAAAAAACGTTAAAAACGTTTTACATTTCTGATTTTATGGTCACATGAGATACCTTGCAATTTGATATCTACTAAATTTTGGCCTATATCGTAGTTTCCATATTGCTTATGCAATTTCTCTTTTTTCCAAATATCTTTGCTCGAAAACAAAAAACATCCATATATGAGAGAGACTCTATTGATATGCAGCGGAAGCAAATATAGAACAAGTTACAAGCAAATGAGAAAACACAAAATTGACACAATGTTTTTACGTGGTAAAACCCTATACAGGGAAACATCCATGGGACAATGATATTCAATTAATATTATTCAAGGAAGATAATACATCAGCCAGATGACTCATGCTCATGCGTGTCAAGCACTCTCACATATCACACTCTCCGCCTTAACATGATTACATAGATATATAGCAAGCTTCACTCAGTTACAATAAACTGATTACATTTAATGTGCCTCGATCCCTATTCTAAATCTGGCTTATTTGATCCAACTAATTACAGAATAATAGGGGTCGGAAAATCTGGCCAATATCTAAAAAAATGAGTGTAAATTGGTTGGCATTATCCAACAATCTCCACCTTGACAATAATTTACCTAAATATCATTGTCCAATTTATTCATCACCTATAATACAAGCCAAGAGAAGTCAAGCACCGCTGTAGCTTCTCTAATAAAATTGGTTTCATGATCTCGCTTGTGTGACTTGCTCGAGTTTGGATTTCCCGAGGGGTCACTCCACCTCCAACATGTCTTCCACAACAGTGTTTTGAGACATATCTAGTGATAGATATCCTTCTATCCAAGACACTTGTAAAATATACATTACAATTATCACATACTATCTCACTATAACCATTATAGGTGACATTTGTGCTTCTCAAACGTTGAAGCACCCATTTCACTGCAACACTTGAATCTGTCACGTATCTGACAACATCATTAGCATGTGAAACATTTGGTCTTAACCATTTCATCACATACAACAAACCTCCTACTTAAATTACACGAGACATAACCTTTTTATTATTTATAAACATGACCTATGCTTGAAGAAAAATTATAATGGAAAACAACAGGGATAAAAACTGGTTTTACAATGTTCATACTAAACTCAAACCACAACTTACCATTTCCATCTTTGTGTACTTCTATGCCCATAATTTGTTTTTCTTCTCCTTTATCCCTCATCTGAATTGTCATGTCCACGCTTCAGCTTGCATCGAGCATATCATCAGAAAATAGCATCAAGACTGTGAATGTACTATAAACTGTATAGTTATTTGTACCCTCTGAAAAATTTTGACTCACTATGAAGGATTCAAACCTCTTGTATATTTGCCTAGATACCAATAGGCCATACAATGAATTATCTAACATGCAAACAATTTACCGTTGCAATCTTGAATCAACCCTTTTGGTTGTTCCATACATACTATATCTTTGTCAATGATGACCTTGTGAGTAGTAGGATCCCTAACACAACATCCCTTTATACCACCATCAAAACTTGCAGAGATATAAAACAAGTAGGAATTCATAGACAAAGATTTCAAGTCTGGAAATGATTTACCTCTTACCAATACCTGCAATTCTTTTTTTCTCTTATGACCTTGATGCTTCTTCCATAAACAAGAAGATACATATGTCACTTCAAATGCCACTTCAATACTCCCTTCCAGCTTATAAAGGTTATCAAACTTTGTTTCCTTCATCACTACTAAACTACCTTTTGACAATGTGAGTGCTCCACCTTGACCTGTATACTTGTATCCACAAGAATCCAACACTCCTAATGAAATCAAATTTGATTTAATCTCAGGTACATATCTAACATCCATTAATTCCCTAGCAATACCATCGAACAACCTTATTCTAATATTGCCAACCCCAACAATTTTACATGGAATACCATTTCCCATAAATACTACACCCTCATCAACAAATTGGTAAGAAATGAACCAATTTCTACGTGAGAACATGTGGTGGGAGACACCTGAATCTAACTGCCATTCTTCTTGATATTGTAAATTACTAGAAACGGATAAAACTTCATCAGTCATACTTGTATTTGTTACAACCCAATTTGCTTCCTTTGTAGAGTTTTCCTTGGATTCCTTTCTTTTCCAGCAGTCTTTCTTGAGATGTCATGTTTTTCCACAATACCATCATTTTTCTTTACCCTTTCCGTGTCTTGACTTAGATCGAGAATAACTTATCTAATTCTTCTCTTTAATTTGACCTCTGACCAACATCGCCTCTGAAGTTGAGGTTTCTTGAGTAGATTTCCTCCTCATCTTCTCAGCCAAAAAAGCTCCCACAACATAGTCATAATCTAAAACATCTGTTGAGCTAAATCTAATAGAGGTCACTAGATTATCCCAAGACTCGAGAAACAAACACAATAGTGTAATAGCCTTATCTTCATCTTTGAATTTAACTTCCATATTAGTCAATTGAACTATAAGGGTATTAAAGGTATTTAAAGGTCAACAATTGTTGTACCTTCTTTCATCCACAAAATGTACAATTGTCTCTTCAAGTAGATACTTCTCGTCAAGGACTTCATCATATATAGACTTTCCATCTTGCTCCATAAGCCTAATGTTGTATCCTCTCCTACGATATTAAACAGAAAATCATCCACCAGACATAAACAAATGGTACTAAGAGCTTTTTAATCCATATCTTCCCATTCCTCATTTGTCATAGTCGTTGGTTTCTTTGTCTTACATGTCAATGCTTTTTGAAACCCTTGTTACACTAGTAAATCCAACATCTTGAGCTTCCAAAGCTCAAAGTTTTTTTTCCCACTAAATTTATCTACCTCAAACTTCGAACTTTGAAAATTTTCCATTAGCACAAACTCTCAATAAATAAATAAAAGAGATTCTTAATATGGAGGAATACTTTATAGTTCAAAAGTGGAACCCAAAAAAAAATGTTTTAATATTACAACTAAACATTCACTTTAAAAAATTATCCATCCATTTAACTATGATCCTTCATAAATTATCTACGTTATGTGTATAAAACATTCACCTCATAAAAAAAATTATATCCTTGTGCTTAATGGAAACAAAAGTATGCCATCATACCTTCCACGACATCACTCTACCCATATGCTTTTAAAGAATTAACAATTTGTTGTGAAAGGTTTCAATGGCTAACGCTCTTCTCAAAGAATAAAGGATAATCTAGGAGGACACTTGCAATGGTTATGCATAGTGCGTCTGAGACACTCCTTTCCCCATGCACATAAGCGTCCATACAAATTTGACGCTCTGTTCTTCGTGTATAAGTGTGTATGAGTTACAAAATAAATCCCCTTGCCTTCCCACACTCAGATCAATTTTTTCATATGCACAATTGAACTCGCCTCATTCTTGAATTTGCGAAGATTTGCTCAGCGTGCTTTGAAAACTTGCTTAACCTGCACAACCACGCTCTGATACCACTTATTGATTTGCAACGAAAGCAAATATAGAACAAGATACAAGAAAATGAGCAAACACATAATTGACACAATGTGTTTACGTGGTAAAACCCTATACAAGGAAACATCCACGGGACAATGATATTTTGCTAATATTATGCAAGGGAGATAATACATCATCCAGGCCACTCACGCTCATGTGTGTCAAGCACTCTCACATCTCACACTCTCTGCCTTAACAGGCTTACATAGATATATAACAGTCTTCTCTCAGTTACAAGAATTTGATTACATTTAATGTGCCTCTATCCCTATTTTAAATCTGTTTGATTAGATCCAACTAATTAAAAAATAATAGGGGCCATAAAATCTGCCCAATATCTAAAAAAACTAGTGTAAATTGGTTGGCATTATCCAACAGACTCATAATAGAATAATACAATCACTGAGAACCTTTTTAAGGATAGGTCCTTAACTTTTGAATAAAAACACTTTATGGGCAAGTGATTGCAAATAATAAAATAGTTTCCTTGCATTTCCACTGGGAGTTATCTACAATTCTCTTATTAGTCCTTGGGACTACTTTTTTCGGTCACAAGTCAAACTGCGTTGATATTTTATTAACAAATCCTCCAATGTGTCCTTTAGATATTTATAGAATTTGTCCTTCAAGTCTAAAATAGAGCTCGGTGGAATGCTTATGGATATGGATTTATATCATGAAGGTCATAATATGGACCTCCATTTATATCTGTAAATGTATCTATCCCCACTATGATTCAACTTATGATAGTACTATTACTAGTTCACCTGGTTCGAGTTAAGCAAGTAGATCAAGGTAAGCAACTATAGTTATTGGATAATATCATTGTACACACTCACGCACCCGAGGTCCAGGGAATCTATCTTTCCAAACTTATCACAACGGACCATGCTTCATTAAGGATTTGAACCCAGATGTGTTTCGAGTTAAGAAAGTAGATCAAGGTAAGCAACTGTAGCTATTAGATAATATCATTAGACACACTCACGCACTCGAGGGATATTCCAGGGCATATATCTTTCCAAACTTATCACAACAGAACATGTTTCATTGAGGATTTGAACCCAGATGGGGTGCGTGCAAACACTACTTCTCAACCATCTCGCCAAAACACCTCGATGCTATGATACAAATTATCATATGAAAAAATCCTTCCTTTTCTAGTATATAAATGATTGTAATTAAGGCACAGATTTATCTATTATAGTATAAATTTTGCAATGGTGCTTGGGTAAAATGGGCCATATCATTCCCATGAATTTGAGGACTCATTCATCACTGCAACTGTTGAGAAAATATTTAATATGAAATCAAACTTTATGACAAAGAGAGATTCTTGGGACGACAGTTTCGAAGGCATTTTACAATGTCAAGAAAACCTATGAACATATTGCCCAGGTATCCATTTATCATCTATATTTGAACCATAAGAATTAAAGAAGAAGCTCTATGATTGAACTATAACAAGGTCATGTAGAATATAATATTTGGATTTGATGCCTGAGATTAGATAAGATGGCCACACCAACAAATTTGAGACAAACACAAGCGAAGGAAGATGTAGTTTTAAATGATTTTTAGATTGAATTGGTGCAATTGGAAGTTCAATTGAACGGAAATCACACTTTGGATAGCTATCCAGATGAACACCCTAAGAAAATGAATGTGGTAGAAGCCTTCTTATATGTTGGGCATGTTGTAAAACACTTCCTTGAAGCATGTGAGACTTCCATTAAAAACGGTGAAGATTGGGAAGGGATTGTGAAGGTTCCAGCTGGTGAAGCATCCATGTCTGGGTCACCATCCACTTAATTTGGGTGTTTTTAAAAAGTATGTTCTCTTGTGTAATTTGCACAAGAGAGTAGTCATTGCAGATAACATTTATGTTCCCATGAATAACCTTTCAAAATAAACCTATTGTTGAATAATATTAAATGTCTTGCTAGAAATGTTTTCCCGACTTAGATGCCTTTACTATTGATCCTGATATGCATGCCTCTAGTAGTAATAGACCAGATATTTATTTATTTCTTCACCATAGCATACCTGCAATAATAGACTAGGAATGACCCTTTCCTAGGGTCATCTACCCATTCACACACAAATCTATTAATTCAACCTAAGTCATTAAAATGAAGTCTGTTGGTATAAAAATAAATCAATATATTTGACAATAAAGAGATAATAAATAAAATGGTTGAAACCTTAAGCAGTACAGAGAGAGGTTGTAGTTGTTTCTAAAACCATGTGAGAGATAGAGGGGATTATATATGAACCTAAAATTCTCCAGTTGCATTGTAGTCTAGTTCCTGTCTTGACAAGTAAAATGATAGAGAAGTAGCATGGGACCTCACTCTACACTGGCTTACTCATCACTCTTTCAGAGACTCCAAGCAATTGTGAGCAACTACTTTCAAGTTGAAAATGGAAGAAGCAAAGGAAATATACAATGACTTGGAGAGAAGATAAGAATGGGTAACAACATAAAAAATGTATTAATTCAACCTAATCCATTCAAACGAAGTCAGTTGGTATAAAAATAAATCAAGAGATTTGACAATAAAGAAATAAAATATAAATGGATGAAACCCTAAGCAGTACAGAGAGAGGTTGGAAGTTGTTTCTAAAATCATGTGAGAGGAAGAGGGGATTATATATGCACCTAACATGCTCCAGTTGCATTGTATTCTAGTTCGTGTCTCAACAAGTAAAATGATGGAGAAGTAGCACGGGACCTCACTCTACATTGGCTTCCTTATCACTCTTTCAGAGACTCCAAGTAATTGTGAGCAACTACTTTCAAGTTGAAAATGAAAGAAGAAAAGGCAATAGACAGTGAGTTGGAGAGAAGATAAGAATGGGTAACAACGTAACAAATGTATTAATTCAACCTAATCCATTCAAATGAAGTCAGTTGGTATAAAAAGAAATCAAGATATTTGACAATAAAGAAATAATAAATAAAATGGTTGAAACCCTAAGCAGTACAAAGAGAGGTTGGAGTTGTTTCTAAAACCATGTGAGAGGAAGAGGGGATTATATATGCACCTAACATGTTCCAGTTGCATTGTATTCCAGTTCTTGTATTGACAAGTGGAGAAGTAGCATGGGACCTTACTCTACACTGGCTTCCTCATCACTCTTTAAGAGACTGCAAGCAATTGTGAGCAACAACTTTCAAGTTGAAAATGGAAGAAGCAAAGGAAATAGACAGAATAGAGTTGGAGAGAAGATAAGAATGCGTGACAACCATAAGAGGACAAAACCATGGTGGCTTTGACTATTTCAATGGCTCTAGTGCCTTGCTTGACTATTTATGTTTTTATGTTTTCCTTTAAAGATTAGTGCTCCAAGCGAGCAAGACAAATTTGTTTGCGCTGGAAAACTTAATTAAAGTTTCAGTGAGGTTTTATTGCATATGAAATTTTTAAGTTTCAGTGAGATTTTATTGCATATGGAATTTTTTGTGTGCTCTACTCATGCCCCAGATTCAACAAGTTTGACAAATTTGCTTGTACTCGAGAGTTAAATAAAAACTATAAAAGCTATGAAATTGTTGGAAATTTAGATATGTCAGTAAAATTGACTTGAATGGGAAGGATAACAATAATTCCTCCCAACCACCCAAACTAAATCTAACTGACATATATTATATTAATATTAGTATTAATATTGGATTATGTGTTACTAATATTGTTATAAATATGCATACTATATACATACGAGGGAGAATATAATGAGAGATTTTCTCCAGTCGTACCAAATAACATTTTGAATTGTATTAATATTACATTATGTACTCCCTATATCATTGTAAATAGAGTCTAGGGGGATTTTTAACTAGAGATTCTCTCCTCCTACCAAACAACACTTTGACCCTATTAATTTTTAATTTAAATTATGTATTCTTTATATTTATGTAAAGGAGGTGTTTATAGGATGGAGATG